>PVIC010027446.1:0-23841 GCA_004025085.1 Thryonomys swinderianus
TACTGGTGTGTTAATTGGCAAAAGCCGGAAACGGCTCTGATGCTTGCCCTGGTAAGTGGATGCCATGTAACGGAGTACAGTTAGCCGACCGTGGACAAGACTCCGACGGCCTCTGCTGAGAGAAGTGCTTTGATCTTACTTCTGTGACGGTCTGGAAAAGGGAGAGTGCCCAGTTGGTCATGGGGACAGGCAGTGTGATCACAGAAAGCAGGTGTGGTGAAAATTGGTGGGTTGAGGGGACCCTGTGTTTTGAGTGCTGTGATGGTTTCATGACTGAATGTACTTATCCAAATGCCAAGAACTTTGTTCCACTGTTGTGTAAATTAAAAGAATTACTGGGAGCCTTCCGGGTTTTTTTGTTTTTAAAGTCAGATTCTGACAGTGTAAGGGTCGTGGGCTGAGAGGACTGTTGCTTTTCCTATGGACACTTAGGTGGAAGCCATTTGAAGGCAAAGAGAAGAGGGTGTGCGCTGGGCAGGCTGCGCACCTTGGCTGTGTGCTGCTGCTAAGTGCCTGTGCTGTGATGGGTTTTGAAAGTTGCCACTCTGGTTCTACTGGGATCTTACTGCCTTTTCACCTTTCCTTCTATCCATTTTTGCAGTGAGCTATATCCCCATCCTTTTTTTTTTTTTCTTCCATTTTTTTGAGGCAGTATCTCACTAAATTGCCCAGGCTGGGTTTGAACTTGTGAGGCTCCCAGAGTGCTGGATCGCACACATGTGCTATCATTCCAGGTTTTCCTGCTTTTCCAGTGGCTTCAGGATCATTAGATAGCGCAGTCGGTCCCAATCTCTCCCTCTGCCTCTTTAATGCCCTGAATTCCAGTAGCTAGTGACCAAGCACTGGCCATGGCATGGTGAACTAGGAGCTAGCTAGTGACTGAGGTATTTTTTGGGGGACAGATCTGTCTCCCGGAGTCTTTTCCTGTGCTTTCACTCTAGGGTTATCTCTAAGATGAGCTGTCTTTATATCATGCTCCAGGCCTTTTCTCCTTGTCAGAATTGTGATAACAGCTTTGCTCACAGGGAGGGGCCTCCCATTTCAAGTCCCTCCGGTCCAGGGCCCTCCAGAAGTGTCAGTGGACATGCAGTTTAGAGTCAGGTGAGCTCTCTTCTTTGCCAGGCACGTCACTGCAAATGCATTTCCATCCTGCCACAGTTAGAGCTGGTGTCCTGATAGGGTTTTTGATGTACTCCTTTCTAAATGTTCTTCTCCTGAGAGGTTAGGTTACAGTTTTAAATTCACAGACCTCCTTGTAAGAGGAAAACAATCCTAGAATTCAAGTCCCCTGAAGAGTAGAATTTGCAATGGAGATCTAAAGAAGGTGGAATTAAGTGTTGCTTTAAATTTCTGACAGCAGAGATAAATAATCTCATATGTATGCAAAAGGAAAGACACCTAGTGTTGGTATAGCAAACTCCAAGGGAATCTTAGAAACAGGCAGGCGTTCGTGTGTGCAGGTCCTGCTGTGTAGTCTTGATCCTGGGATTTGTGTTTTGTCTTTATGGATCAGGAGCTTTGAGGAAATCCACTTTGCTCTAATGCAAGGTAAAAGCTTTCTCCCTTCCTCAGGCGTCTTTGATGCCCTTTCTTTTAATTAAAAATTTTTTCTTCCTAATGTTGGAAGAGCTTCCTAAAGGTCACACTTGAAAAGAGCTGCGGAAGGAAATAACAGCTTATAGTATTCTGTGCTGTTGTGGGGGATGGTGCCTTGAATCGCTCTGTGGAAAGTGCGTTTTCTTCTCTGTTCTGGTTAAAGTAGGGATGGGGAGGAAGGCGTTTGCTAATATGTAGCCCTGACGTCATTCAGCTGATGGCTGGGGCTCAAGAGAGTTTATCCAGTGGAGTCTGCAGCCAAGTGTGTATCAGACACCACACATTGTGTGGCAGAAGTGGGCTTCAGGTTTGATGCGTGAGCTTGTTTTCATTGTAAACACTGCTTTCTCCCTCTGCTTACAAAATACTTGCGCAAAACATGTCAGTGGTTTTTGCTGCCATTAGATTCTTTGTTTTATTTTATTTTTTAGCTTTTTGAGACAGGGTCTTGGTTTGTAGTTCAGGCCGGCCCTGAACTCACTATGTAGCCCAGGCAAGCCTTGAATACACAGTAATCCTCCTGCCTCTGCCTCCTGAATGCTGAAATTATAGGCGTGTGCCACCACGCCTGGCACTGCCATTAAATTCTTGTGAATTTGCAGGAACCTCTGACCAGAGTGTTGTGAGTGCCCTCTTTTTCATGTTAATGTTGTGTGTAAATGCTCCCAAAGATGAAAAGAAGATCCTTGTGAATTTGGTGCACAAAAGAGAAAGATAGAACTTTTATAGCTGTTCTCCATCAGAGAGGAGGTGAAAAGGAGGAAAACTTCAAAGGAGGGCTTCAAATGCTGGAAATCAGAGATGGTGAAAGTGCGGACTGTGTAATTACTGCCCATTGCTGGATAGTAACTTGCTGCACAAAGGACTTTTCAAATGATCCGTCTCTTGACTCATACTTCCTGGTTTGGTTAGGATATGTATGGGGCCATCACCACATAAGACAGGCACTTATTTTATTTTTTAGTTTTTTGAGACAGGGTCTTGCTTTGAAATAATTCTGCTAAGTCCCTTTTAAATGGGGAGTGGCCAGTCAAACAATTGGTCCTGATTAGGGCTTGGGACAAGGCTGGCCCCTGTCTAAAAAGATGAGGTTTTAGCTCACACTTGTTTTGTATAGGCCCCCTTGCCCCAGTTTATTAGCAACTGATTTCTATTTGCAGAGGTTTTCTTAAAACCTTGCTGTAAGTGATTTCCTGTCAACCGATTTTCCTATTCCTGATTCTGCTATTTGCAGTGGGTAGCATAAGTTTCAGTAAGATTTTGGATCAGAGACTTGTTCACCGTGTGCCTGGTAAGTTCTGGGGTGGGTGTTTGAACTAGTTTGAATAGATTTCATCTGTGAATAGATAATTGAGTATGTGTAAGATCTTGCCTTATCCCCCAGGGTTTGACTGAAATGAAGATAATGGAACGAGGGAAGAGTTTTGAAGAGATGTCATTGAAGCAGGGAAGTTATTTCATATCTCAGAAGATGATTGTCGGGTTGGAGCTGGTCTCAGTGCTCCAACTGAGAGCTGTTGCCTAGCATGCACGAGGCCCTGGTTGTTTGATCCCGTGTGTGTGTGTGTGTGTGTGTGTGTGTGTATTCTTGGATCCTCAGTTGCTGGCTTGTACTTCTCTCCTGCCAGTTGTACAATCTCATTTTTCTCCATCGATAGTGATAGATTTGGAGCTGAACATCCACAAACACTTTAGACTCTAAGAAATCTTACACACAGAACTATTTTGTTTTTACCGTAATTTTGCCCAGCAGAGAGATGTATTTGCAAAGTCCTTGGGCTGGGGATTTAGTTAAGTGGTTCCACCATCTGCCTCACAAGTGCAAAGTCCCGAGTTCGATTTCTGGTACCACATATCCACAGTACTGGTGCATGGTGACTCAGGCCTTGTAACTCCACCACTCAGGAGGCAGAGGCAGGAGGATTGCTGTGAGTTTGAGGCTTCCCTGGGCTATATAGTGAGTTCAGGGCCAGCCTGAACTACAAAGCGAGAACCTGCCTTGCAAATTTCTTTTTTTTCTGATTTAAACTTTTAGGCAGGGCCTTCGAGGTGAGGTGGGAGACTAGGGTGTGGCAAGGTGGCTGTGGAATTGGGCACGACCTGTCCCTTGTGGAGAGTTAATGAAGGCAGTGTCTCTCAAGCCTGGCACCTGATACCAGTCTTGCAGCACAAGACGAGTGGGCTGTGACGGGACAGCGTGGATCTAAGGGCAGAAGATACAACAGACGGTGGCACCGACTGCACTGGCTCTGCCCTCCTGCTCTTACTGTGGTCCTTCCTGTACGCAGGACACGTCTTTTCTCCTTGAGCAGTTTCCCGTTCTATACTCTTTCTTACCCTAAGATGTTAAAATTTGACATTTACCATTTTTCTAACCTCTTCTTTGTATGGAACAGTATGAGGCTGAAAAGCACTGCTGGTTACTCGGACCCCTTGTTAACTAATAGCTCTTCAGCTAGAGCGAGGTTGCCAGAAAGAAGTGGTAGTTTCCATTTCGTCTCGCTGGATTTGGATTTATATGATGGAGCAAAAATTGTCAGCAGAAGATCTGTTCTAAAAGTAGAAAAGGGCATTAAGCAAGCCCCTGATTTGCTGACATTTGAGTTGCAAAGTTTCCAGGTGTACCATGTAAGATTCACAGGTGTACTAAATAAGACTTTGAAACACCCTACTTTAGAAAGCTTTTGTCTTTTATCTGTGTGGTTTTGGCCTTCCTTCCCCCAGTATCAGGGATCAAACTTGGGACCTTGTGCTTACCAGGCATATGTGGTGACAGAGAGCGACATTCCCAGCCCTATACTGTTTTTAAAATGGAACTTAGTCACCGGAGGAAGAATTCTGAAAATTTAGTTTCTTCTTTATTACATGTCATTTCCCAGGCTTGGTAGAAAAATTTGTGGGCTGGATCAAAAACTTGCATTGGAAATTCTTTACTAAAGATACAGGCTTTTTACAAAGAGGTTCTAGGTTCCCTAGACCACTGGTGATGCCAGGGATGCTTGTGCACACTAAGCATGCACTCTACCCCTGAGCTGTTCCCCTGCTAAAAGATACAGGTTTTTTGTAGCTCAGGTGAAATTGCTGATGTACTTTGGGCTAAAGCATGATTTCAAAGGGAAAGAGGAAACTCTTGAAGAGCCCAGCCCAGAGTCAAGTGGCAGGAGGGGGATGGCTGACAACAGCAGATACACAGACGCCGTTGGAGGCTGCATCTGGGGCTAGCGTTCTGAGAAGTTTATTATGTACTACAGGATATGAAATCTTTTCCGTTGTCCTGGTAGTACTGGGTGCTTCATTCCAATAACCTAGAAAATGGACATCTCCTCGTAGTTTTATGGCCCTGTAATGCCTACTGTTCACATCTGAGGGACCTTTGCTTGACTGGCAGCTAAGTGTCCGAGGTTCTGGTAATGGAGAAAACAGGTCTACCTTTTTTCCCTCTTGACTCTTGACAATCACTACTGTCATGTTTTTTTTTTTTTTTTTTAAATCTAACACCGAAACAAATGACACCAATGAGAAGGTATCGGTACAAGGAAAGGAGTGAATCTCCTGTGCGGTGTCTGTGTACAGCAGCTTTTGGAGGCCGCTGGACCTTCTTGGTTCTGAGGTTCTTTACACACACACACCCCTCTGGTGCTGTGCTGATGTCTCTGCAAGATCGAGCCCCAACTGGGACGGAGACAGACACGGACCTGACGGCCTGATTGAGTACGAGATGTGGCCCCACTCTCACTGCTTTTCCGTGTAGTAACATTTTTGTGTGGGATTTCACCATGATCCTCTGTTGTTGATCCTCTTCACACATGGGATGATCAGTTTTCCATCTTTTAGAAGAGATGCTGCTGAGTGGCTTTTCACAGTTGATGCTCCTGAAGCAACCTGTGCTGTAACTCTGAGGTCTATAAAAATAAAAACTCTCCAGCCAGGCCCACTTCTCAGCTTGCACCTGGCCTCTCTGTCCTTTAACTTTATTACTGTGTTCTGCTTGGGGAGGTGGTCATGGTTGGTCAGTGTTCTCAGGTCACGGGACCAGATGGCTCCCTGAAACTCCTCTGTGAACTCCTTGTGGTCACCAGCTGTTGGGGAGGACCCAGCGTGAATCCTGTTCTCTGGTGGGCCCTGCTGAGCACATCTGAGATGGGTCTACTATTTGGCTTCGGGGCTCAGTCTGCCAGCGACCCATTGCCTCCCTCGTCTTTCCTCGCTGATGCTGGTACCAGCTTTGCAGGTCTTGAGACCGTTGCTGAGTTTTGTCCTCCTCCTATTTGGGATGTGATGGACTTTGTCACCTAAGTTTCTGTGGCTGCTTTTCCCTGGCTATTTGCTTTTGCTATCCTAGTTGCCTTTGTGCTTCTTTTTTTTTTTTTTTTTTTTTTTAAATGGAGGGATGTAGGGAGACTGAAAACAGTGCCACTATTACTGTCATCTTTCTAGAACCCTCAGACATGGTTTTCTATTTTCAGACTTTCCTGCTGTTGGCTTCCCTGGGTTTGTCTTGAACAGGTATCACTTGGTCAGCTGCCTGGCAGGGGAACAAGAATCCCTTCTGTCTGTGCTTTGGAAGTTGCCTTCAGTCCTTTGCTCCACCGCACCAATCCCAGGCCATGTGGTGAAGACGAGAGCTGAATTGACCCTTGTCCTTGCCCCAGCCTGAGATGGGTTCTTCTGACTTCTCCCTGGCTTTCAGGGCCGGTCCCCAAGATGCCCCCCACTCTACTCCTCTTGTGGGCACTGTTTTTGGTACTCCCATAACATGAATGTCTCGTAGTAGCACATATCACACCACGTGTGAGTTCTTGAGCCTGGGGACTTGTCTGTCTTGGCTGTATTCCTGAGCCTGAACCTGTGCCAGCACTCTGTAACTACTCAAGAAACACTTGTTCACTGACTGTTGACAGTCAAGTCATACAAGAAGCAAAAATTCCTTTGGATATATTACAGCATTGACAAATGGAAAGATAAGTGCAATTTAAGAGTTTCAGTTCAAGGTGTCTTAAACTATGATGACGACATTTTAAAAAATTTGGGCAGGGGGAAGGAAGCATTGGTCAAGTCCTTTGTATACCGAGTCTGTTCAGGTTGTAGCCAGTAAAGAAGTTGTGTGGAGTTTAAGAAATTTATATGCCTATAATCCCAGCACTTGGGAGACTGAGGCAGGAGAATTGCTGTGAGTTCTAGGCCAGCCTGAACTACATAGCAAGATCCTGTCTCAACCAAAACCAAACAAAAACAATCTCCCCAAAGCAAACCCCAAACAAAACCAAACAACAAAAATGTTAGCATTTTAACCTTTGAGTAGAAAACTGATAGTTTGCATTGCATGTTCACAGAAGCATGTATAGAGATGAGTACGACTGGATGCCAAATTCTGTGTTTCTTGTCCTAGCTTTCCCTGAGAGATTTAGATTGTTGCCAACTTTGAGTGGTCATTTGTGAAGTACTTTTTCCCATCTCCATTTTCTTGGTAGGTGAAGTTAGAATGACCTTGCCTGTTAGGAGACCTGTAGAGATCACACTCTTTCTGGTTGAGAATCACAACTTGTTATAAGCGTGTGGGGTGAGTGTATGTGTGTGTATGGCGTCATGGGACACTATAAAGGTCTTTCACTTGGGCTGGAGATTTAGCTCAGTGGTTCCAGCACCTGCCTAGCAAGCGTAAGGCCCCTGGTTTGATCCCTGGTAACCACATACAATACCAGACATGGTGACTCACGCCCACTGGCAATCAGTATCACATACCACACAAATGGGTTTGGTGGTTCAAGCCTGTAATCCCAGCACTCAGGAGGCAGAGGCAGGAGATTGCTGAGTTCAAGGTTTGCCTGGGCTCCATAGTGAGCTCAGGGCCAGCCTGAACTACAAGACTTTGTCTCAAAAAAAAAAAAAAAAAAAAAAGGTCTTTCACTTGTTACCTTATTTGGGTACCTGTTACTTCATGAACCTTGGAACCATTGATTCAGTTATGAAGTTACAGTTACAGAGAAAAGTACCAAACTAGTTTGGAAATGTCCACCTAAAATAGTACCTTTATTTTCACATAGGTTTAATCAATATTTTCTCATTTGTTCTGTCCACTCCCTCCATCTTGAGGTTTAGGATATTTTTTCTTTCATCCTAGATCTGTCCCCAGTGAGCCCTTGTAGAGATGGTACACCTTTCTCTACATCATGTCTTTTGAACTTTGTATACTACTTACTCTCTTGTGGTGGCTGAATGATAGTTGTTGTTTCTTGTTGCATTTCTGTCTGGGTGGGAGGAATGGGGTTCACTTGGTGATTCTTCTAATTTGGGATAAGTGAGTCACTCATCAGCATGAGGCTGGCTCATGTTCCTACTTAGCAAGTTTTAAGTAATGGTCCTGATGGGGCTGTTGGTTCTCCCGAGGTCTCTTGCCTGCCATTTTAGTGCTTGTTTTACTGCATAAATAGTTGCTCAGGTGTTCCAGAGCATAATCTTCTTTTTTGGTCAAGGTGATTATTTTGCCCTGGTTTATGTCCTTGATGTGTGCCATGGTTATGTTTAAAGGTTTTGGACTAATTGAAGAAGGCTCTCTAAACTTTATTTACCCAGTGGGATGACAAAAGAATATTGAATTTTTCCAGGCTAACTGCTGCTAGTATTTTTAGCTCTAGCTGCTTTCCCTAATTTCTCATCAGTTGCAGATCTGTTCCCTTTCAGAATGTTCTTGGTGATCCACAGAACAGATCTCATTAATCCACACCTTTAATCTACCAGTATCTTTTGGCTTTCAGAATTTGGTAGGAATGACAGGAAACCTAGGTTTCAGGCAGTTTTGCAGTCCCTAGATCATAATGTAGATTGCCAGTTTTTTTTTTTTTTTTTTTTTTTTTTTTTTTTTTTTTTTTTTTTTTTTTTTTTTTTTTTTTTTTTTTTTTTTTTTGTAGTTCAGGCTGGCCCTGAGCTCACTATGTAGCCCAGGCAAGCCTTGAACTCAGCAATCCGCCTGCCTCTGCCTCCTGAGTGTTGGGATTACAGGCCTGAGCCATCACACCCAGCATTGTGGCGTGTGGTACTGATTGCTGGTGGGCGTGAGTCACCACGCCCAATATCATATCACTGTATGTGGTTATTGGGATCAACTAGGGACCTTGCGCTTGGTAGGCTGGTGGCGGAACCACTCAGGTAAATCTGCAGCCTTCTAATTTCTTGTTTTGCTAAGTTGGCTTCTGAGGAATATTTGGGTGATGATGGTGATTTTGAAAGGCCTGGTAGTCCATGGTTTTGCAGAAGCTTGCCAAACTTGATTTGAGTGAGAATAATTGACTGGTTAAATTTGTTGGGTGAATGGTTAGTGGGGAACTAGAAATTTACAAAGGCCCAAAATGACACCAGAGAGACAATTTCTTGGATGGGAAGGGAAGACATCTGTTCAATGAGTAGGTGGGTTATGTTGGTACATCCATTTATTAGTTGATGCACACAGTGTAAGTTTTAGAGCACCCTCTGATATATTTTAGCCAAAAAATATTTAACTATTTAACTAGGTTCCATTGAGCATTTAGGTTGCCTTTTTTTTTTTTTTTGAGACAGGGTCTTGCTTTGTAATTCAGGCTGGCCCTGAGCTCACTGTGTACCCCAGGCAAGACTTGAACTCGCAGCAATACTGTCTCTGCCTCCTGAGTGCTGGGGTTACAGGCATGCCACCATGCCTGGCATTGTCATATGTGGTACTGATTGCGGTAGGCATGGGTCCCCATGCCCAGCATTGTGGTATGTAGTTACTGAGGATTGAATTTGGGACCTTGTGCTTGCAAGAGAGACACTGGAACTACTGAGGTAAATCCCTGGCCCAGCATTTAGGTTTTTAAAGATTAGTATGCAGCTAGTATTAGACATTTAAAAATATCTGTAAATACCATAAAGGAGTAGCTAGATGGAAGCTGGGTTCTGGACTTGGCCTGGCCTGTCTTTGTCAACACATCAACATTAATTATAAAGATATGGACTGTGCTAGATTCAAAGGGATTGAGGGAACCTAGCCATCAAGGACAATGTGTAGTCTTGAATGGTACTCATTTGGAAAAATAGGCTGTTAAGGAAAGATTTTGGGGTTTAGAAATAGTTTGGGTATTTTATGAATTTGTTGAAATGGAGGAGTGAAGAAATTTTTTTTTTTTTTGATTCTGGCTATGAGCCTGGTGTGGTGCTGCATGCCTGTGGTTCCAGCACTTGGGGGACTGAGACAAGAGTATTGAGGTTAATTTGAGGTCAGCATGAGCTACATAGCGATACCCTGTCTCAAAAACCCAAAAAATCTGGTTACCAAAAAAAGTATGTGTAGATGTAGACAAAGATCTGGAAGTACACCTACTAAGGTGTAAGAGTATTCTCTGGGTAATGGGAATGTGGTTTTTTTTTTTTTTAGGTTTTTAGCTGTCATTTCCTCATAATTTTCTGCAATGTATATATTCTGTTTCTGTGTTAAAAATTATCTTTAGATACTAGAGAATGAATACAGGGCCTTAGCATTCAGCTATATCCCAGCCCCTTAAAAAATTTTTTTTACAGTCTTGTCACTGAATTGCCCAATCTGGGTTCAAAGTCATGATCTTCTGCCCCAGCCCCCAGAGTAGTGAGTTTATAGGTACATGCACAGTGCCTGGCTTCATCTGTCTAGTACAGATAGATTGCTTTAATACATTTCACTAGTTTTTGATAAGGATTTTATAATCTTTTTTAAAATTATTTTTTTTTTTGGAACTGGGTCTTTGGAGTCATCTTTTTGAAAAAATTTAACAAGTTCATGATGGGGCAACAATTCATAGGTCTCACTGTTTGGTGGCTTGAACCACTGGTGATATATGCTTGACTGTACCACTTTTACCATTGGTGGTTCAAGACAGTGAGAATGTGTTAATATTGTGGAAAATTTCAAACACACAGAAGTAGACAGAATAATAGTACAGTCTAATGGACTTCCTTGTACCCATCTTCCAACTTCAGTAATGATTGGCTGTGTGGTTTATCTTTTGTACCCACTGCTCCTCTCTACCCACTATTTGAAACACCTCCCATGTGTCCTTTTTTTTTCTCCTTGATCCTGGGGATTGGACTCATGGCCCATCTTCTGATTGCTAGGCAAGTCGGGTGAGCTGCACCCTAGCTGCCCAGCCCTTTTTTATTTTGAAGCAGAGACTCAATAAGTTGCCCAGGCTGGCCTCAAAAGTTGTGATCCATATAACTCACTCTCCACTGGCTGGACTTATAGGCTTGTGCTATCACACCTGGCCCATGTGTCATGTGTTTCCATCCACAGTTTAGTATTTGTATCTTACTTGTAAGAACACATGCAGAAATCATGATGCTGATATAATACCAAACAAGATTAATAATATACCCTTAATATAATCAAATACTCAGTTCCTGCTCACACTTTCCCAGTTACATCAGAGTGATTATTTTCTCTGGTTAGAGTGTTTGAAGCGGGTTCCAAGAGACATTCTTTACATTCTGCATGTAAGAACAAGGCCTCCTGCAGTCTTATGGCAGGAGCCGCACCTCTGGCCCATTAAGCTCTTCATCAATGAATTTCTCCCTTCTTCCTCATCACTTTTCCCTTGTAGTTTAGTTCCCTTGTTGATGAAACTGGGCCCTTGATGTTGTTACACTCTGCGTTTCTCTGCATTCTTTTAACCTTTGAATGCACAAGACTGGAAACTTCTCTAGAATCGATCTGAGTAGGGTTCTCACTTGAACACAGAAAACATTTGTAAAATGTATTTGTACAATGTGTAAATTGAGTTGATTTTAATCCTAAAATGTCTTGAATTTAATACTCATATAGCCTTGATTACTTAGATGAAACAACTATTTGAAATAGTATACGCAGGGACAGGATTTAGAGAGGTCAGGTACACAAATGTTCAGGCAGGAACAATTTCTCTTGCCAATCTTTCTTTCCTTTTCCTTTTTCTCTTTTTTTGAGCAGAGTCTTATCACATAGCCCAAGCCGCCCTTGACCTTGTGGCGACCTTCCTGCCTCAGCCTTACAAGGGCTGGGATTACAGGCATATGCAACCCTGCCTGCTCAGTTTTCCTTTCTAATGCTCACTGAAAAATTTACCCTGAAAGAAGACTTCTGATATAATGGGGTTTGGGGAAATACTTAATATCCCAAACTGTGTGATCTACACATATGCTCTTTATTGTGATTCCTATGTAGCATTTTGTTTATTTCAATGAAAAGATTACTAAGATCCAGATTTCTGCTATTTGCTTATTGATTCGTCTCTAATGACTGCAGGTTGAAGATGACAGTGATGCAGAGACCTACAGTGAAGAGAATGATGAACAGAGAAATTATTCTAAAAGAAAAATCACCTCTAACTGGGATCGATACCAGGACACAGAAAAAGAGGTCAATAATGAAAGTGGAGAATCACAGAGGGGGACAGATTTCAGCGTCCTCCTCAGCTCTGCAGGTATGGATTCCACTTGTGTTCTTACTGCACAGTGCCGTGAAATTTGCTCAGATTTTTAATTTTACTTTGAAAACTGCATTTTTATAACTAGCAATTTATTCTTTGTTCTTTGGATTTTAAATTAAACTAAAGGATACTGTTTCTAATGGTTTGCATGGGGAAAGTACCTCTTATAGTGGAAGTCAGGGTTTTCCATGGTGCTGAGGAAGGGTGATTATAAAGTCTGAGATGCCTAAAAAGTTTTTATAAGTGGGAGATGCTGAACCTGGTCATTCTTAGTTTGCTGGTCTTTGAAGTCTTAAGGGTGCCCATTGCTTTTACAGAAATCAATATTTGTTTATGTGAAGCATTATGAAATTCCTGGAATATCCTTTGCTCAGTTTTAGTCAGGAGTAGGCGCATCAGTGGATATCCCTGCTGTGGAGCTGTGCGTACCAGGGTGCTCTGCTTTAGCTTTCAGACAGTTTGTTCTGTCAGACTGTAGGCCCATCCCTTCATGACTGGCTCTTTCTACAGAATGAGTCCTTTCCTGGGGGCTGTGAAGGTGAAAGGCACTGGCTGGAAGTGGTGGAGGAGGGCCGGGGTCCAGTAGAGCCCTGAGAGTGCGGCCTAATGGTTCTGAGGATGGCGGAGGGGAGGTGGGAGGGTGGGGTGTGGGTGTGGATGTGGCTGCAATAGAGTGGCGGGCTGGCCCTGTCCGGTGACTCTGCCCTCCTGGAGGGAGGAAACTGTGGGACTTAATAGGCAAATGCACACAGGTGAGTGAGAGTAACCCCAGAGCCGTCCGAGTGAGACCCGATTCTGTTAGAGCCACTGTCCGGGCTGTGACACTGGACTGTAGTGTTGGGGAAGACTGGGCAAAATGGATAAGTGGCCTCTATGTTTCTTATAATAACTTGAGTTACCTTAGTAAAAATAGCATTGCCAGGTTAAAAGGTTGAAAATGGGGGAGCTGAGAAAAAAAACAAAAACAATATTTCAGGCAGTTTGGTTTGAATTCTCTTTTCCCCACAGCTTTTACGTTGTGAGCAAGGTCAGTGTCCCTTTTCTGTAGTCCTGGAGTTCTGAATGCCCGCCCCAGGCTTCCTGAGAGGCACTTGCTCCTAACTTGGTTGAATGAACCTTCCTGAGTAGCAAGGAAGTGGAGCAGTAGTAAATTGCAGGTGGACAACAGATTCAGTCCGGTCTTGTTGACAGATGGTGCACTTGGCATAGCACCTTCATATAGACAGTGTTCAATTCACTGGCTCTCCAAGGACTGAGAGCTGTATAATTTTTTTTTTTTTTTTTGAGACAGGGTCTTGCTTTGTAGTTCAGGTTGGTCTTTAGTTCATTATGTAGTCCAGGCAAGGCAAGCATGGAACTCGGCAGTCCTCCTTGCCTCTGCCTCCCGAGTGCTGGGATTATAGGTGTGAGTCACCACGCTTAGCATTGTGGTGTGTGGCACTGGGGATTGAACGCAAGACCTTGCACTTGTCAGGAAGATGCCAGAACCACTAAGCAGAATCCCAGGCCCCAAGAACTGTGTAATTCTGCTAGTCAAATGAATACTTCGCTCTAGTTTCCTGAATTGGCCATTTACGGGTTTACAAGTGATTTTATTGAAGGTGGAAGGGAGGGAATCGAGGTAAACTGGAACTGGTTAATTTCAGTTCTTACAAATTGTTTGGCTAAAAGATCTAGGGGGAGAAAATTATGAAGCAGTACAATGAAATTAACGTGCACTACATGTGGCCTAATGCAGTCAGTTGTATAGTTAGTTATTTGGAGAGTATCTGGGAATAAAAGATAAATGTTGGAAGTCAGTTGCAGGGCTGGAGATTTAGATAACTGGTTCCAGCGTCTGCCTGGCAAGTGGAAGATTCCGAGTTCAATCTCTGGCACTGCATACCACAATACCAGGCATGGTGACTCACACCCACCAGCAATCAGCACCACACACCTCAATGCTGGGCATGGTGGCTCACTCTGTAGTCCCAGCACTCAGGAGGCAGAGGCAGGAGGATTGCTGAGTTCGAGGCTTGCCTTCATTACATAGTGAGCTCAGGGTCAGCCTGAACTACAAAGCGAGACCCTGTCTCAAAAAACTAAAAGAAAGTTTGAAGTCAATTAAAAATTATGGTCTAACCCAATCTGCTAGTCTGTGTCTTTTAATTGGCCCATTGAGTCCATTGACATTAATGGTTATGACTGATGGACATATTCAGAGCTGCCATGTTTCCCTGTTCTCGGTTCTTCTTTGCTTTTCCCCTTTTCTATTTAGTTTCTTGTTTGCCCCAATGAATTCATTCTCCTGGGTCTCGTGGGTATGGAATTTTCTGTGTTTTTTTCCAAGATGTTCTTTAGGATGTTTTGGAGTGCAGGTTTCGTATTTGTGAAGTTTTTCAGGTGTTCTTTATCATGGAAGTATCTTATTTCCCCGTCTATTCTGAAAGATAGTTTTGCAGGATACAACAGTCTAGGTTGGAGGTTGTTTTCCTGCAATGCTTGAAATACTTCCCTCCAGGCTCTCCTTGTATTGAATGTTTGTGTTCAATAGTCTGCTGTGATCCTAATGGGCTTCCCTTTGTAGGTGATTTTTTCCTTTCTCTCTCACTGCTTTTATTATTTCATTCTTTTGTTGTACATCTGGAACCTGGAGGGTATACTAATAAGTGAAATCAATAGATCACAGATAGACAAATTCCAGATCTTCTCTTTGGCATGAACACCTGTAGATGCAAATGAGCTCTAGAAAGTATGACAGCTTTTATAGAGTGGGAAATTTCCATAGGAAACTTGGTGTGGGAATGTGATGAGGGGAAGGAATAAATATGATAAAGAAAATAAAAGAGCATGTATAAAGGGGGTGAGGAGGTATGGGTGGGTAGGGATATGGGTAAAAATGAGAATTGTGTCATATACTGGTACAAATTCCCCAATGTTATACGTGATTTTGAGATGTATATAAATTGTACCAATAAAGAATTCAATTAAAAATTATAGTCTAATCCATCAGGCATGTCCTATTGGCTTCTGATTTTGGTTATTTTAGCATGTACAAAATACATCTTTAATATATGTATTCTGTCATTGCCTTCTGGTTTTTCTCAAATGATGTATGTATGATTTCTCAGAAGATTGTAATAGTCCTACTCTGTTCTTGTATCTCTTGTCCACTCTGCTGATTGATCAGTTTCTTCTACCACAACGTGAGCCTGAGAAGAGCTGCCACACTGTCTTCATATGTTTTTTTTTTTTTTGAGACAGGGTCTCGCTTTGTAGTTCTGGCTGGCCCTGAGCTCAATGTGTAGCCCAGGCAAGCCTTGAACTCAGCAATCCTCCTGTCTCTGCCTCCTGAGTGCTGGGATTACAGGTGTGAGCCACCACAACCGGCCATATGTTTTGTGGTATCGCTCGACTGGTTTCCTTTAGTGAAGTAGTTTATTCTGATTGTAAATTTTTTTTTTTCCAGACAGGGTCTCGCTTTGTAGTTCAGGCTGGCCCTGAGGTCACTGTGTAGCCCAGGTAAGGCTCAAACTCACAGCAATCCTCCTCCCCTGCCTCCTGAGTGCTGGGATGACAGGCATGAGCCACTAGCCTGGCATTGTGGTATGTGGTACCAGGATTGAATTTGGGACCTTGTGCTTGCGAGGCAGATGCTGGAACTACTGAGCTAAATACCCGGCCTTCTGATCATAAATATTTAGGGCATCCTCTAGATATTCTGACTATACTCCTCAGAATGATTTTTATTATACTGTCCTTACTTGTATAATTCATACATAAGCTATCTTACAGTGTGTACATCATAAACTTTTTTAGGTGTGCCAAGTTGCTATCCACAGTTGAGATGAACTAGAGTTGCTAGTGTTCCCCATCCCTGCTGCCAAGTGAACTGCTGGGCTTTTCAAACTGTGACCTGTGGCTTACTCAACAAAATGCTGTGTACCTACTTCATGGTGTGGATGCTCTAGAGATGGGAGAAAGTACACGACATGGTCAGTGGTGATGAGTGTTTAGGACTGAAATGCAGTGAAGAAGGGCTGCTATGGTTTTGATGAGTGGACAGAGCAGGTCTTGACCTAGAAGATACTGCCTGACTGAAGACCTGAGGCAGGTGATGGAGGAAGCATCTGTAGGAAGGATGTTCCAGGCAGAGGTAGCAGGCTCGAAGGATTTGAGATAACATCTAGGGAGCAGCAAGGGTGGCCAGCACGGTAGAAGTGGGGTGTGTGTAGGCAGGTGAAGTGGTCAGAAAACATGAAGTGACCGGATCACACTGAGCTGTGTAGATGGTGCCTTTACAGAGTGGTGTGAGAAGCCAACTCTTTTTTTTTTTTTTTTTTTGAGACGGGGTCTCGCTTTGTAGTTCATGCTGGCTCTGAGCTCACTATGTAGCCCAGGCAAGCCTCGAACTCGGCAATCCTCCTGTCTCTGCCTCCCGAGTGCTGGGATTACAGGCATGTGCCACCATGCCCGGCACTGTGGTATGTGGCATTGATGGCTGGTGGGCGTGAATCTCCACACCCACCATTGTATGTGGTTTCCGGGGATCGAACTCAGGACCTTGCGCTTGCGAGGCAGGCGCCGGAACCACTGAGCTAATCCTCCGGCCCAGAGAAGCCAACTCTTGTAACGGGGTCACTGTGTTTGGGATGACTAGAAGAAAGGGAAAAGGTGTGTGTGCACCTGGAGGGGGCAGGTCTCCCTTTGAGGAGGCACCGCAACAGTCTAGACCAGCAGTGGTAGTGGCTGGGGCCAGGGTGAGAAAAACAGACCCTGCTCAATGTAGTTAGAAGAAAGTTTAGACAAAGTGTGTATGTGCTAAGGCAGGGGTAGGATATAAGGAAAGGAAATAGATAATGCTGTTTGGGGAGAGAAACTAGCAGAAGAGATTCCTGTCAAGTTTACTTTGAGAGGCTCAGTCACCTTTGGTTAGGGGGTACTGCCAGTGAGGACAGTGCCACCCCGAGTGGTCACAAGCTAAGTTATCTGGCTTTCTGGTCTTTCTCTTCTGGTCTTGTGCAGAGGCTTCTGCACACCTCCCCTGCCAGAAGACAGGAGAGACATGTTGCTGTAGTATATACCATCACCCTCCTAGGAAGAGTGGGCTGGAGGATAAATCTGCAAAGGCAGGTGGAAGAGACCCTGTGTGGCATCCAGTTAGACCTAACAGAAATAGGCTGTTGGGTAAAGGCTTGGGATTGGGGTTCAGGCTGGGGTTCAGGCTAGAAATAGACATTTGGGTGATGCCAGCCTGAGGAAGATAATAGGAATCACAAAGTAGAACTAAGGGAATTAATCACAAGTGGAGTATGCCTTATCCGAATTGCTTAGGATTAGAGTTTAGATTGTGGAATATATGCATATATATAATGGCAAACCTTGGGTGTGAGACACAAGTCTAAACATGAAATTCATCTGTTTTATATAAATCTTAACATTCATAGCCTGAAAGTAACTTTATACCCTTTTTTGTTGCACCTACACTTTGGCTGTGATCCATCACGTGGCACCAGGTGTGGAATTTTCCACTTGTGGTGAAGGTAGGCAAATAGAAAGCTAGCAAAGGAAACTGAGCGCCAGTGATTGAAGGAGTGTAGTAGTGTCCCTAAGCAGTTTCAGAAGAGATCTGTGTCAAATGAAACTGATGACAGCCAGGAATTGGCCATAGAACTTAATGTGAATTTACTGCTTATCTTCACAGGTGCAGTTTTGTTGGTGTGATGGATGTATTTTTGAAAATGAGAGGAGTGACATTTGAGATAGCAATTAAAAACTTGGAGTTTTAAGGGGTTTAGTTATAAGGGAGGTGAGCATCACAAGCTGGCAGGAGAAACAGCTGAAGACATTATTTTTATTTAATTAATTAATTTATTTTGATGGTACCGGGGATTGAACTCAAGCCCTTGTGCTTCCAAGGTTGAAGACATTATTTTTAAAGATTGGCAAAATAACCACATCTTTACTTAGAAAAGGGGAAAATTAATGTAAGCAGTGTGAAAATTTCTGGGTCTCTGTCCTTCAGTAGAGAGGAGGGCATAGGATCTGCCTGTGCCCCCTTGGAAGGATTGCCAAATGCTAGCAGCATTTTGCTGTTGTTGGCAAAGGAAGAGGCAGACTCTGTGGACACAGGTGGTAGCAGGTGGACTCGAGAAAGTTTGTTTATCCGCTTCTGTTTTTTTAGGGAAACAGAAAGGTGTGAGTGAGGGCACAGGAGGATGGGTTAGAAGTGTGGGGAGAGAGGAGAAGGTAATAAATAGCTATCCAGTGGGAGGAAGAGTCAGGAAAATGTGACTTGGTTGTTGGGTGGTAAGATGAGCCAGTCCCACTTGCAGTTGGTGATGATGAAGATGACAATGGGTAAACCCCCTTTCCTGTTCTATATTGGTGAAGGCAAAGACGGGCAGGAGAGTGGGATTTCATCATGATTGTACTTGAGCTGAGAGAATGCAGTGGAGAGAGGGAGAAAGAATGGTTAGAATGAATGACACTGAATTAAGCTGGGTAAGAGGAAAGTGAAGTGAGAGTAGTTGAAGGATGGAAGAAAATGCACTGAGATCTGCGGACTGGGGAGCTGGAAATCCAGGGTAATAAAGATTTTTTTCTTGTTCCTCCTCTTCGTTTTTTTTTTTTTTTGTTTGTTTGTTTTGGTGCTTTGGGACAGGGTCTCTCCTGCCTGCCTGCCTCGGCTTCACAGTGCTGGGATTATAGGTGTGCACCATCATGCCAGGCTGTTACAGTACATTTTGAAGACTGGTATGAAGGTGTATATTTACATTTTACCCAATTGGTATTTCTATATATTTGTGTATTAACTTTGTGAGATATTTCAGTTTTTCATTTATATAAAGATCTGGCACTCTGACGACTCGCAGATCTCTAGAAAATTCTTGCATGTATGCATCGATGCTCTGGAGAGGCAAAATGGAAGCAACTCTGATATACATGAACCGATGCAATGAATTCCCGTGTATGTGATTCTCTCCAACATAATACATCGTGGAAGAAACAATACATACTGAATACCTTGATAGGATTCTACTTAGAAACTGTTCAAACACAGGAGAAGTGTAAGTGGTGTCATTTAAACGCTTATTTAAATGATAAAAATGAAAGTCAAGGAAATGATGATCACAGAGGCCAAAGACCGAACTCCTCCGGTGGGGAGAAGGCAGAGTGGTAGTGAGTGTGGGGCGTTGGCTGTCGAGGGGACGGGGCTTGCCGTGACTTGGGCAGCATTCTGTCTTGTTCACTAATTACTCTTGGAATTTCTCATCTGCATTATAAGCTTAAAATTGCACAGCTACTTCTCTAAAAGACCCTTTGTAGACTCTTGGACTGGAGCCTCGCAGGTACTGCTTCTTGGACCTGCTTTGACTTTCTAGCCTGAAGCAGTGACACCTTCATCATTGCTCATGGAGGCTGTGGGGACAGTTTACTTGAAATCACGCTCTTTATAGGCGGTCGGGTTGGGATTCTTCAGGACTCTGCAAAATATAATGATGTCCTCAGCTTTTGTGAGCAGTATCCTCACAAAGTATGTTTCAGAAGTTTTGAATCTAGAACTGTACTTTGACTTGGCCTCGGGCATCAATTCTGGGTGTTACTTGCTAACGTCATCTTTAAGCAATTCCTTCTGCCCTCCCTGGAGAGTGAATCACTGAATTGATGTTGGACATGTTAGGTGCTGTCTGTGACGTTACAGATGGCCGAGTTAGAGACGTGTTCACAGTGCAGTGGGAGTGCCCTGGGACAGTACCGAAGGGAAGGGGGGAAGTCTGTGCGAACCTGTAGGTGCTGTTCAAGTGGAACAAACAAAAAGGACCAGGCTAGAGTTAGGTCAGTGGAGTAGTCTGTGTATATTATCTGAGGCTGTCTTCCTCCTTAGTGTAATTTTATGAAAAGTTAATTTGGTGGGGAGAATTTAATCGTAATGGGATTTGATGATGATTATTATTTTTTAACTCCCTGTGTGTCCTTGTGCCAGCTTCTCCTGAAAAGGAGACTCGGAGTATCACTCTTAAAATCTTTTTTTTTTTTTTTTGAGAATTTGTGCCAGTATATGACATGATTTAATTCTCATTTTTCCCATCCCCCTATCCACCCCACAACCCCCACCCCCTAAATACGTAAGTTTCGTTTCCCTTTTTTTTAATCACCATCACATTTTTTCTAACCCTTCATTACTCACCCCTCCACCCCATTTCCCTTTGAATATTTTCTGTTTCACAATATCCATCATGTGTTCTAGAGCTCATCAACGTCTTCAGTTTCTCATACCAGAGAAAATACACAGTATTCACACGTCTGTGACCTGTTCTTTTCAAATCTTCTTAAACTGGGAGTTATTTCTTCCCATGAAGCACGGGGCAGTTGCCCTTGTTGGTTCAGTTCCTTTTCCTCCTCTTTTTACACAGTATAGATTTTGTACTAATATGGTCTCACTGTAGTTCAGTGAGTGAACCTTCTACTGGTTGTATGAATCTCCTCAAATAACAATTAGAGGGTGCATTTAAGAAAATTTGAGTAACCACAAAAAATTTCAACAGTCTTTTCTAATAACGGAATATCAAATGGGTCAAATTTGATTTTTCTTCTCAGAACTTCAGAGATGAGAGCAGCTGAGCAAAGGATTAGTTTGCTAATCTGCAGGTCTCCACACCTTCCTGTTTCCTGTGGTTTTGATGTAGGTACTTTGTTCTTGCTGGTCCAGCTGTCTCCTTTCTGTCCTGTTTATTATCAGTAGTCTTTTGCCTTGAATCTTAGCAGATTTAGCCTGGGTACCTTTATTTTCCTTTTAAATCTGTGACCTTTGGTTCCTATTTATTTAGGGATTCTTGATTTTTTTTTTTTTTTCCTAACGAGTGTTTTTCAGTGTTTGTTTTTCCACCTCTCATACTTCCTATATCTCTTCTCTGTTCCTTAATTGGAGTTGCCATTATAGGATTCTTTGGCTTTATTTAATGCTTCCTTAGCTTTTTCCTTTAATTATTTCTCCTCTGATTTTCCTCTAATAAGGTATATGCATTTTATTTCCTCCTGATTTTAGAACTGTATATACATTGGATCTTTCTGTAGGTCTGATTATCTAAGAGCTTCAGCAGCTATCCTGTTTAGAGAGTCAGTGCTCTCTCCTCCTCTCCCCATGTAGAACACTGGGTATTGATCCCAGAGTGTTCACACTTGGAGATGCATCGAGAGCCCTTTTTTTTTTTTTTTTTTTTGTAGTTCAGGTGCCCCTGAGCTCACGATGTAGTCTAGGCAAAGCCTAGGACTCAGCAGTCCTCCTGCCTCTGCCTTTTGAGTGTTGGGAGTACAGGCATGAGCCACCATGCCCAGCACTGTAGTATGTGGTACTGATTGCTGGTGGGCGTGAGTCCTCATGCCTGGTATTGTCGTATGTGGTTACTGGGGTTCAAACCAGGGATGTTTTATTTGCTAGGCAGGCACCAGAACCACTGAGCTAAATCTCCGGCCCCAGCCCTATCTGTCTGTCTGTCCATCTATCTATATTGAATTCTTTATTGGTATACAGGTCACAATCACACTCAACATTGGGGAATTTGTACCAGTATATGACATGACTTAATTCTCGATTTTATCCATATCCCTACTCACCCCACAACCCCCCCACCCCCTATATACATATGCTTTCTTTTTCTTTTCAAATCATATTTATTCTTTCCCCTCATTACTTTCCCTTACCACTTTCCCTTTGAATATTTCCTATTTCACAAAATCTGTCAAACATTCTAGAACGCATTTATATCTACAGGTTCTCATACCAGAGAAAAGATACGGTATTTACATATCTGTGACCTATTTATTCACTTACTAGTGTGTCCTCAAGGTGTGTCCATTTGCACATAAGGGACTGAAACTTGTCATTCTTTTTTTTTTTTTTTTGAGACAGGGTCTCACTTTGTAGTTTAGCTGGCTGAGCTCACTATGTAGCCTAGGCAAGTGTCGAACTCAGCAATCCTCCTAGTGCTGGGATGACAGGCGTGAGCCACCACACCCGGCACTGTGGAATGTGGTATTGATTGTTGGTGGGCCTGAGTCTCCACGCCCAGCATTGTATGTGGTTTCTGGGGATCAAACTTAGGACCTTGAGCTTGCGAGGCAGGTACCGGAACCACTGAGCTAACCCTCTGGCCCAAAACTTGTCACTCTTTATGGCAGAATAATACTCCATTTTATTAAAAAAAACCCCGCATCTTCTTTATTCAGTCTCCAGTTGATGGGCATCTGGGTTGTTTCCAAGATTGGGCTATCACAAACTGAGCTGCTATGAACATGGGTACACATATGTCTTTATGATAGTATTCTTATGATTCCCTATATAGAGGATTCTAAAAACTCAACCGAAAGACTGCTAGATTTAATCACCAAAATTAGTAGTGTAGCTGGATACAAGGTCAGTGCTCAAAAATCAATAGCCTTTGTATATAGAAGCAACAGCCTCACTGAAAGAGAAATTAGGGAGTCAATCCCTTTCATCACAATAGCATACAAAAAAATGAAATATCTAGGAATTAATCTAACAAAGGAGGTGAAAAACCTCTACTCTGAAAACTACAAGACTCTGCAAAAAGGAGATAAAAGAGGATATCAGAAAATGGAAAGACATCCCTTGTTCCTGGGTATGGAGAACCAACATCCTCAAAATGGCTGTACTCCCACAACTACTATACAGATTCAATACAATTCTGATTGAAATCCCAACACCATACCTCATAGAGCTAGAGAAAATAATCCAAAAATTCATGTGGAACCACAAAAGACCTACAATAGCAAAAGCAATTTTAAGCAATCAGGACATGGCAGGGGATATTACGATCCCCAACTTAAAACTGTACTATAAAGCCATTGTGATTAAAAACTGCATGGTACTGGCAAAGCCCTTTTGAGACAGGTGTTCACTGAATCCCTAAATTCCCCAGGCTGGGCTCCAACCTTTGATCCTCCCTTCTGAGCCTCCCAGTGCTGGGATTACAGCCACGGGCCACCATGTCTGGCTTCATTTCAGTTCTTTAACACTTCTATTTTTTTTTTTTAAAGGAAGTAATGCTTAGCGTTAATTTTGCTTTTTCTTTCTTTGTTCTTAAATCTTCTGTGAAGAGTATTAAATCTGTGTCTTATTACCAGGGGTCCAAACCAGGAGTCTCTACAACCCTTGTAGCAGATTTACTACTATCAGCTGCTGTGCACCTTGATTCCTTATATGCTTTGTGTAACGTCTTTCTCATCTGATTGTTTGACCTTTGTCTTCTAATGTTTTTATATCACTAAGGATTGTATTAGTTGTTAGCATCTCATACAGTGAGTTTGTTTACATTGTTTTTAATATTTATCAGCTGACAGCATAGCTTTGTATGGAGATTATTGTATGAATTCTGATTTGTCCGTAAACACCCCCCTACATCAAACTGAGGACCTTGAGCTTTTGAGGCAGATGTGATGCCACTCATTTAATCCCCTGTGGTGCTTTGTTCAGTATCACTACTGTTTAATATTAAAGTCTTCTCTGTAGTTTAACCTGTTGAATTTTATCCTTATCTCCTGAAGTAGTGCAGCTTTTATCCAGTTTGATCTGTCCTAAAAATTTGTCCTTTTACAATTTCCGGATCTTCTCTCTGGCATGAACACCTGTAGATGCAAATGAGTTCTAGAAAGTAGGACAGCTTTTATAGAGTGGAATATTTCTACAGGAAACTTGGTGTGGGAATGTGATGAGGGGAAGGAATAAATATGATACAGAAAGAAAATAAAAGAGCATGTATAAGGGGGGAGGAGGGGGGAGTGGGTAGGGATA
>PVIC010027447.1:0-23878 GCA_004025085.1 Thryonomys swinderianus
CTTCCTTCCTTCCTTCCTTCCTTCCTTCCTTCCTTCCTTCCTTCCTTCCTTCCTTCCTTCCTTCCTCTCTCTCTCCCCTCTCTCTCTCTTTCTCTCTCTTTCTTTTTCTTTCCCTGAGCTCACTATGTAGCCCAGCAAGCCTCGAACTCACAGCAATCCTCCTGCCTCTGATTCCTGAGTGCTGAGATTACAGGGGTGAGGCACCGTGCCCAGCACTGTGGTACTGATTGCTGTTGGTTGTGAGTCACCATGCCCAGTATTATTATATGTGGTTACCAGGGATCGAACTAGGACCTTGTGCTTACTAGGCAGGCACTGGAACCACTGAGCTAAATCTCTGGCCTGAAAACTTCTACTTTTAAATTTACAGGTTGATTTTCAAATGGAAAATAGATGTACCTGATCCTTCACCAGCCAACTCATGGATTTTCTTTCATACAACACTTCTGTAACGTCCACGATTTTTAAATGCTACATTAACTCCAAATCAAACATGACACCATATTCAACAGATTAAAACAAATCTTATATATACTTGTATTTTAATTCTATAAGAATACAAAGAATGATGATTCCATTATTTTTTTTTTTTTGAGACAGGGTCTCGCTTTGTAGTTCAGGCTGGCCCTGAGCGCACTATGTAGCCCAGGCAAGCCTGGAACTCAGCAATCCTCCTATCTCTGCCTCCCGAGTGCTGGGATTACAGGCATGAGCCACCACGCCCGGCAATTCCATTATCTTAAACCAGAGGGGAAGATAGCTACCACCTGCACCTGGATCATTACCAGCAACAATTATAAAGACTACATTAAACACTGCTGTACATTTTAGAACCTATTTGATAAAGACAAGAAAAATGACAGACAGTTGCAATATGGAACCGAATGTTTATACCCAAGTGGCACATCAGTCATTTACCCCAATTTACCTTATTCTCACATAAGCCTGGTGTCAGACTCAATGTTTATTTCTGTAAATTATAAAAAAATAAATAAATAAAAATAAAAAGCTCAATATTCCATTTAAGAAGTCTCACTTTTTTCACATGAATAAAACTTGTTCTGCTTGTTATATTTGGAGCCTGAATGGGTTACAAGGCTTGGTCCCTGCATGGTGCTTCCCAGAAGTCAGTTACCATCCCTGTAAGGGTTGGCCCCTATGGGAAGACCTTTGCTCACCGTGCACATGGCCTTGAAGATGGGTTATAGGGCCCTGGGCTTTCCTTCTTTAGTTTCCCGGCCATGAGGTCAGTGTGTTTACACCTCCACCTGCTCACACGACCCTGTGATACCTCACTCCACAGCCCAAAATGGGGCCCATGGATGGTGGACTGGAACTTCTAAAACTATGATCAAAAATAAACCTTTTTGTTTTGGCAAATTGATTAGAACATGTGTTTATTATGCTGGTTTAAAACTAACAGAGGCCTAAATAAAACTTTCAAAGCTTTCCAAACCATTCTTTTGAATTGCTTTCAGTGTTCCTCTGAAGCATTTATCAAGCATTTATCCTAAAAATTCTATGCCCTTCTCAGAAATCCTAACTAGAACTCCACTGCATGACCGGGGAAGTTTGCTTTCTGTTCGTTAGACTGCGTTACATTTTTTACTCTTCAAAAATGAATCAGCCACATTCCACTTGATAGTCCTTTTACTTCATTAAAAGTCAATGCCAGTTGGAAGAAGGGGCTGGTGGAGTCTCCTATTCTATAAAATATATATTTTTAAAAATCAAGACTCTGTCAATATTTTATTTTGAGAAATGATAATGTAACTTAACTTTCCTATATTTTCATAGAACATGTCTATGATCTAATTCATCTGATCATTAGGAATAAATTTTAAAACAATATTTAGTTCTAGAGGCAGTCACTGTAAAACTACAGACACTGGATGAAGCCATAATCGCAAACTGCTCACCTGAATTAAAGACATGTTTTATTTCAATTAATAAAATTATACCTTAAAAAAACACAGTTGAACAACATTGTTTTAAAAAGAAATCATTGAAATAAGCAAACCCAGACTTCAATTATTCTATTAGAATCAAACTGGAAGTAATCACTGACTCTTGTGACTTGGTATTTTTGTATGGCTTTTCCTAGGTTGCTTAACTCAAATATTTTTCAAATGATTCAAGGGGGGCTAATCCAAGTTATTCTAATATGTAAAATTATACAAAATAAATAATCAGAAGGCACAAATGCTTACACACAAAGGCAAGAAGCTGCTTCCCCGTTATTTGCTGTTATCTGTCAGCAAATAAAAAGAAATGAAGTTAGCAACTGAAGAGGAGGAGATGGAGACAGTTAATAATTAGAGGTGCAGTGAGCCCAGTGGGGACGGAGGCCGCTGGAGATGGAAAATGCAAACGATCACAACTTTTACCTCAGTGGTTTCACTTAAACCCAGCTTGTAGAAAAGGGAAGGTTTTTGTTTTGTTTTGTGTTCACTTTCCCTCCTTAGAGACCCTCTCCAACATGTGTGGCATCCTGCATCTGGATTTGGGTGGCTTATTATTATCTTTATAAACATATAGTTTGATTTGCTTCTAATTAAAATGGTGACCATCGCCTAATTTTTTCCTTTTCCTTTTTCTTTTTCTGGACAGGGTCCTTATCTAGCCACAAAACCCAAGCATGCATTTGCTGAACCTGGAGGCCGTTTTGTCTAAGTGAGCATTAAAGACCTGGCGAGGACTCTGCTCTCATTTTCTTATTCTCTATTATCTGTTCACTTAATAATTGCGGAAACTTCAGTAAGACTCTGACCGAAAAATCCACACAGTGCTTGAGATAGAATTATAATACCATCTGTTTTCATTCTTATGTGGGTTCTTTCCAGCAGCACATCCAGCACTCTGGTTGCTTACTTTATAATGATCTTGACATTATAGGTGATTTAAAAGAAACTGTCGCTTGCCCCTTGCAATCATGCACAATATTTTCAATTTGAGAAAGTTTGAAGTATTTTTATATTCAAGTGATTACATCTGAATTTGTCCCATAAACAGGACTAGTCCCAATGCTAAAACAACCCTAGAGGTATGTCCTACCTTCCTTGTAATGGGCTGGGAGATCTCAAAGCTCTTCTAAAGTTCATTTTGACATGAGAGTTCTATTTTTTCTTCCTTTAAATCTAGATCGTATTTTTTAACCTCAATCATTCCTCAAAATAAAAATAAATAACTTATGAGAGCCTTTCCTACAATGGCTTTTCAAATGTGAGACTATCTTTACAGTACTTCTTAAAAATTAGACGATAGTGGCATTATTCAAGTATTAGGAATGAACTACTATGGCTTCCTCCAATCAGGCTAATAAATAAGAATTGAGGATGAAGGTCAAATGTTTTAGGTCTCTTTGACACAGGAAAAACTAGCCAAAGGGATGGAAAAATACACTCCAAATAATTCATTTTTGCAGATTTTAACAATCAATATGGAGCACCATATGATAGATATGGCTCCAACAATCTGTATCAATCATGAAGATTGGCAGTGGCAAACGACGCAGACCAGTTTTTGTCATGCTACCACAGTCGACGTTACAGTCGATGTGTAACCAAGACTTACTCTGGTGCTTTCCCTGACACACCGCACAGACCCTTCCAGGATCTGCTTCCAACACATCCAAGGGCTTTTCTGAACCAAACCTGACTGAAAACCTTTGGAGACTGGCACACAATTCTTATGATACTCCATGTTTTCTTCCCAAAGGCTGCATCTTTAATACATTATATTGGGTTTTTCCCATCACACATTTAATGTGTGAAATTTCTAAACTCTTCCCCTTCACTTATCTAAATTGAACTTTGGCAGCCAACAGTTAACTGTTGGAGAGTTGCTTAAAAACGATCAAACCCTTTCTAGATCTGATTGCAAGAAGTATCAGTGCCAAGATAGAAATTTCAGTCTTCATCATACACAAAATCAATATGTATGCTACGCTCTGGAAAGAAAACTACCTTGAAAATAATTAATAAAACATCAAAGCTGCACACAGCTTCAAAAATCCACATGAGACTCAAACATTTGAGGCAATTAAAATGAATTACTAATTTATAGAAGATGGTACTTCTCTCTGAAAAGTACTTTTCATATATATATATATATATATATATATATATATAATAAATTTTGGCTTCAAATGGCAATTTACAATCTTAACAACATGCCCACAGCAATTCAGAATGTTATATTAAATATATAAGCTTAGAAAAAAATCTTAAGAATAATATGAAGCTCTTTAGATAATAGCAAAAACTATTTAGGATACCTGCATTTTCATTGAGTGGCAATGCATAGAATATATTATTAGAATTTTAAAATTTTCATTATTTTTGTGTCTTTTAAATGCATATAGATGGATTCACTCTGGGATAAAACATATGACAACAAATTAAATCTTATCTATTAGCTGCATTCCTCACTTTCCTTGGGTTATTTTATTAGACACTGTGCTTTGTGATAGATATTTAAGGAATGAAAAACAGTTTTTAAAAAGTGACTAAGAAGTACTCTAGCTATGGCAGGGGAAAAGTTGTAAGTTCATATAGTAGCTATACAGTGTTTATACAAAAAGGATGGAGGTGCCCAAGAAAAGAAAGCTGATGAAAATGATGTTTGTTCTGGCTTCCGCACATAAGCCCTAGTTACCAAGCTTGTGAATGGACGGCTGGACCTCCTGGGCAAGTCTAAGCAACCACATGGAGGGAGGCTCTGCTGGGCAAGATAAGTAAGTGTCCTCATTACTGAGCAATTTGCCTAGCTGAGTATTGAAGGTTGATACTGTAAAAAAGTGGATGTCATTAAAGGTTTTCAATTAGGAAGATGGAAGAAACAGAGATGCACTTTTGAAATATAATTGGCAGTATCAGCACAATAGAGAGATTTCCAAGAAGAGACGGAGGCAGGGAGTCTCCTCAGGAGAAGACAGGGCGATGCACTACGACAGACAGAGAGAACCTCAAGTAAGGTGAAGTTATTGATTCTTGAGAACATTTTCTGTGCTCTCGCCAAGGCCCTAAGGGTACATTTCTAAGGAACTACAAGGCTTCTTAGTGAAGTTCATTTAGCCATCTTAGAAGATATACCTTTGCTATATATATTATACGTCCTTTATTAAGCATTTCTTAACCAAACTTCTCAAAAACCCTAGCAAGGATAGGATGACAACACTTAAATTTTTAATGTTGAAATGCGATCATAATGTACATGTAAAATGTACCAATAAACTCAATTGAAAAGATAAAGAATTCCTAAGTAGAGATAGTTACTATGATTTAGCACTTCTGTATCCATATCTTGAAAGCCTCAACTGTCCTACCCTGCTTTGTATGGTAATCTTTGACATCTGGTGATACAGCAGATACTACAGCTGTGCCCACACACGAACCCATTAGTTCTGCTTTGTTCGATGCAACCTCAAGAAGGCAAAACCATGAAAAGACCTAACATGTACGTAAGAGGGCACAAACTGTAGGATGGGTAGAAATGCTCTCCTCATAGAATCAAAGACCAAGATGTTGCTTTAGATTTTATTTAGTCAATATTTTCATGAAGTAAACTGAACTCATTCACATTAAGTGAGTTGCCCTGGATAAGACCAACTATTTTACTGCATGGATTTTTTTGCCAAGAGCAGAAAGAAACACAATTGAGAAATCACATTTGATAAAATTGTAAGACAGTGGTTAAATACAAAACTTCAGGAGGTTACTTTCCAAGAGTTTATAAAACATTTGATATTGCAATGATGAATATATTTTACATGCTTCTTAAATTAAGTAGAATGTGTTTACTTTTTATTCACATATTAAGTGAGCAACTGGATGTTCATATATAAAGTTGTATTAATGATACCTTAATCCTATAATAGTAATGAAATACAAATTCCCTACTTATGATTTGAAACCACTTATTAAAATCATTGTTTTATTGGGCTCTCTGTGTACGTACCAATTTGGGGGGGTCTGATTATATAATAGAATGATATCCTTAACCATCTATATGTATATCCACATATATATACTGACCTCCTTAACCATATATGTGGCTATGTATATTTGTATACTTATGTATACTTATGTATATGTGGTTATGTATATTTGCATTCATACTTATATATATATAATGCGTATGTAACAAACTATACACACACACACAAACATAAATGATTAAGGAGGTTAGTTCTTTATGACATGATATTGGTGACTTAGATGTTACAGTGTATCTGAACTAGCCAATTCTTCCTTTTGTGATATTTAAAATTTAATATGTTTTTATTCTAGATCTTTTAAAAATAAATGATTAAAACATTATAAAATATTAGCATCTAAGCTCACTTAAGAGGTTTACAATAGCATAAATGTTCCACGTTAAAACTACAAGCAACTAGTTGTTAAGATCTCTGAGTTGAACACATTTGCCACTGCGTTTGTCTCTCCCGGACTGCAGTCTGTGTAAGGCTCACAGAGGCAAAGCCTAAAACAATGGTGTATTGTTTTGAGTTTAAGAACAAGTTAGTATGACTTTTATTTCCTATTATTCTAAAAACTTCTGATAAAATTTTCATTAAGTTAGCAGGAAGGTAGATTAATACATGCAATATAAAAATACGAATCTGAAAAGACAACATTTAAATAAGTACTTGAAGAAGTGAAAAAGTGCCTTGACATGTTTTAATCAGAAGTCGTATCAGTAAGTACACAACACCAAAACCATCTCTGTGATTGTAATGCTAAGGCCATAAATGAGTTTAATAAATAAATGCTTAGTGTCAAATCTAAAATTGATGAGCTAAGAAGAGTACTGTTATCTTTTGTGATGATGTAATACAATATTACTTCAGTTGTCTCATATTTCTCAAAAGTAACACCACACATCTTAAACAGGTTGAAATAAAATTTGACTACACTGATAGTTTTATATGCATTTATGTAATCACACCTTTTGTTTTGTTTTGTTTTGAAACCCCACAGGACTTCATTGCTAATGGTGTTTTCTTCCCCTAGGACTATGAACTGTGTTGAAACTTGCAATGTTTGAAGATCTGCTTCTTTGCCCTTTGAACTATAAGTCACTTTTGTTCCAAAACATTGTTTGCTGCATTCTTATTGATCTGTGTGTTTTTATGTCTTCCCCAGGATTTCCAGAACTATACTGCATTGCCTAAGCCACGCAGAGCGAGCACAAATATTTGATAAACAAAGCTGACTTTTTAATGTTCTTTGCAGGGGAAAAATATCATAGTATCTTCCATGTAATTTTAAAACATTTCATTACAATAACTGTGTATTTTATGAACCCCAATATTGCCAGAAACTTCTGCTTTAAAAAATTCAAGGACAGTATCAGTTATTTGCACATAGGTAGGTTAGAATTACCTTTGGCTGGTCTCTGTAATTATTAGCAGTAATATGCTTATCATTTGTGAGTTTAATACATATGGCATCAAAGTAAAACCTAGTGGTGAAATCAAGAGAAATCACAAAATGATCGTTTTTCTCTCTTTACCCTAAGCTGAGCGAGGAACCTTCCCAAACAGTGTGAACCCACTGGCTTCGCTCTGAGTCTACAGAGCTCACATTGCCATCGAACTGGGAAGCCGAGAGGGGAGGTCATTTCATCACTCTTTGCAAAAAAATGCGAAACGTCTGCTAAAATCTGACTTCATTTGATTTACTCTCCAAGACTGTTTTTTATTAAATATGTTTGACTGCTATCTCTAATTAAATGTAGAATTAATTTTGGCAAACTAACCACAGATGCAGTTTATGTTCAATTTTATCAGACAGATTTATTTATAAGCTGTCAACTTCTTGAAAGACTTCATTTTGGAGCAGTTTTAAATTGCTAACAGTAGCTGTAAATGGAGCTACTGTTCTCTGGAACACTAAAGGAAAAGTATGCTATAAATGTCCATTCCATCTGTGAGGAATCATAAAACAATCGCATTCCTTTATTTTTTTTTCCTCCGTAGGACCTTTATTAAATTAGTTCAACTCAATTAAAAATAACTTCAAAAACATTTCAGAGCCTTTTGTTTCATGGAATACTTGGAACTCTCTGCACGGAACGTCACCCTTTTAACTAATCCCTTTTACTAAATAGAGGAGAATAGTGGTATTGTGACTTCAGACAGTGCTTTCAAGGGTCTCTACTGTACCGAATTGAGGTCACCTCGAGACAATGCTCAACACCCAATAGCCATTCAAACATTCTTCACAACTCTATCAAACGTGTCTTTCTTCCTCTCACCCGCTTTCTCTCATGGCAAACTCAGAGGACAATGGAAAAAGCCTCCAGTGCCATGTATGGTGACCATATTTGCACATGACAAAGTCTATTCTTCCTGGTTTGCCAACTCCCCGTATAAAAAGAATGGACCCTGGGATAGATTTTCCCACCATTACTGTTATTCAAACTGATTTTGTATTTAATTGTGCTGTTGTTGTTGTTGTTAGAGGGCTGGTACGTGGCATCTGAGAAGCTCATTTGCTATTTTTGTGCGCGTGTAACAAAGCAGAGACAAAATACAGAATTAAATGTGTCACATTATAACCAGCAGATGCACGATGGACTGCACAGTTCAGTCCACGGTATAGACAAGTGATGAGATTATGACTAGTACACCTTGTATTACTGTCTGGCATTATCAGCATTATAAAACTTACTGTTTGCCCATGAACCACCGCGCTTGTGCCCCACAAGCACTATTTAGTTTTGCTTGGGAGTTTTTATGGCTACAGCCACAAACAAACAAAATCAATTGCTGTAAATTTTTCTCACCAGGGCTGCTCCTTTCCGAAAGAAAAAATAAATAAAAGATGTATCCAGAGCGTCGTCCTCCAAACAAACAAGCAAGAACACATATTTGCAAGCTCTGTAGTAAAGTGGTTACGATGAAGATTTTGATTTTAATTAAGAATGGGACTTGTAGGACAATTAGTGAGATCTAATATTCTTCGCAAGAAACAGTGGCCTTATTGGAAATACCGTCTAAAATGGAATGGGGGTATTTGGAGCTGTACAGAGACTTGTTTCTGTGGGTTTTCTACAGTTAATGAGAAGAAAAGCAAGGAAAATGTAGCTATCTCACCTGAAACACAGAAATAGAAATTCAGTTTGCTTTCTTTTAATATTTTCCCTTTATTGATATTCTCTTTTATTCAGATCGTAAGTTTTGCATTACTGAGATTTCAAACAGATAATCTGTGTTCCACTAACATACTTTATATAAATTATTTTCTCCAGTTATTGAGACACTAGTAGAACTATACCATATCTTATTCGACTTTATCAATATTTAGTAATATATTTAATGGTAGTGGCTGCAATTTCCCATTTGTTTTGGATACATTCCTCTGCCCTCACATTAAAATGAAAGACCTTCCTATATTTCATCATAAGAGGATGATGAATAGAAAGTATAAAACTGTGTAAAAAGTATAGAATCTGGATAATTCCCCTAAATTTTGGAATGCCCATTTCATTTACACTATATAAAATTTAAAGGGTTATGATAATTAAAAATGCATTTCTTAATCAAATGACAGATAATCATGTCTCAAGACTATTCAACTAATTATGTAACAAAATCTTGATTTTTTTTTTTGTCCATACAATATCATTTTAAACATTACAAGGAAAGCAAGGGATCTTTTTCCTACAATAAGTGGAAAAATGGTAACAGGGAATGTTCATCACATATTACATTGTAAATCATAGACCAAATATATACAGTATTCATATATAATCACACGTATATGACTTAAATATATCCTGAGTCTAGGTTTCGGCGACATTTCTTCTACAGTATTTCCTAAGCATACGCGAGCTGTCAAGCACAAGCGATGGTACAGCACAGTGCACACTGTGGATGTCTTAATGCAGTTTAGAGTCTGCTTGAAAAACAATTAAAGAATTATAATCATCCACACTGCAAATGGCTGTACATACAAAAATAAAGTGTTTTCCTGTTTAAATAAAAAATATAAATACCCCAGAACTATGGAAGGCATTCGGAATGCAACTTCACAGTTACTACTGATCTTGGGAAAAGCATGAGGCTAAATATATTTAAAAGTGAGAAACTAAGCTTCTCTGAGGATGCGGCTTGAGGAGAGTAAGAAGAGTAAAAGAACTTAAAAGTACAGACACAAGCAAAGACAAATGTGCGTGGATCATAATAAGGAAGAATTAGTGGCCCAGTTTGTTTCTAATGAGGCTCCATTCTAAGAGGAAAAACTTAGCTTGCAGGAAGATTCGGGAAATCAGGACAACGCAGGTAGCAAATCTAGGCTGGGGCCATTGTAGTTAGTGGTCGTTAAGTGCCACCCTTAAGTACAGTTGACTAGTATGGGCAGAGATAGGCAGCCAGAAAAACAAAAAAACAAAAACTCTAAGGCTACTTTAGGATTTCACCCAAGAAAGCATGAGGGCATACAGTGCCAAAGGAAAGACAGCAAAGCACTGAAGAGTGAATAGACCTGTGCGATGTGGAAACCAGACCCAGTGGGCCAGCAAAGAAAGGGAGCTGGTGAGCACAGAGGTTTCACAGGCTGTATCTGGGAGGCTGAGCTATGTGGAACGGCCTCCCTACTATATCCAGAGGATACTGGAACAGTGTCAGTGGAGGCTCCATTCTAAGAGGAAAAACTTAGCTTGCAGGAAGATTCGGGAAATGGGATGGAGGAGGTCAGCAAGGCGGTTAAGTGAAACAGTCTTCTGTAGATAGAAGACTCACAAAGTCTTTATAGTCACTCAAAACATCAAGCTATGTTCCCAGTCAGTCCATCCAAATTAATACACTGAAAGTCAATCATCAGTAAGGTAGTACTAGGATTGAACATCTTCAAGAGGTGGGTAAATCCTCATGGATTAGAATCATTATAAGAGCGAGGAAGCAATTTGTACTCTTCTTCTCTGGCCATAGAAGGACACAGAATTTTTGTCTTCTGGAAGATGCAGAAAGCAAGAAGACACCATCTTGGAAGTGTCTGCAACCCTCACCTGACACTGAACTTGCATATGACTTCATATTGCATTTCCCAAACTCAAAAGTGTGAGAAATACATTTCCATAATTTAAAAATTACCAGGGCTGAAAGCTTGACTTCTAGCAGCACAAATGGAATAAGATAAAGCACCTGTCTTTTTGCCCCACTGTTACCTAAAAAGTAAAATAGATGTCACCTTTTGTATATCTTCTCCAGACCTAAGATTCCTGATTCTTTATCTTGGTCCTTCACTGACCTTTAATGAAAGTCTCTCTTTATGCTACTCTTTGAAATAAATTTTATTTTAAAAACACTACTCACTGAATTTTATTCCAGAACCCATTTTGTCAGAATACTGAAAAGGAAATATAAATTACATACCTCAACAATTCAAATATCTATGATTCTACCCATAACAATAACTTTGTAGTCCTAGATTATTATGATTATTTTTAAAAGTGATCATACTTAGGCAATCTTTGTCTGGAATTCAAATGGAGCAAAGTGTTCCTCAATAGTCACCCTGTTCCAGTAGCCGGTGGCATCACTATGCACTTTACATTAGTTACTATAAGCATTAAATATTAACTGTAGTTATATTTCTGCTGGTTGATAATTTTTATATGATAACAAAGATACAGAGAGGATTTAGTATTATACATTCATAATGACTCTGTGGAACAAAGTCTGACTTCAAATCCACCAAACGTAACTGAAAAAGGGAGGTATTCACTGTTATCTAGATAATGAAACAGCTAACATAACCACAACTATCCTATCCAGTTTCACTGTTCAAGTTAAAGGATACCTTCTTTATACTGACTTTGCAAGCAAAAGCAAGGCCAGCAGGCAGCACAAGGATCTTGTTTACCTCCTGATTGGGACACTTTTGTGGAAAAAGCACACAATTGAGTGTGAAGCTCATGCCAGGAACTATTCTATGCATTCACGTTATACTATCTCAATTAATTCCTATGATAGCTCTGTGAGTTCCATACAACGACTGTGCCTAGTTAGAGGGGTCAACTAAGCTGCCCAAGGTTATGGCTGGTGACCTCAGCACTCCTCATTCTTGACGACAATGAATTATTGCAGTGATATGCTAGACCACGATTTTATTTAGAACATGTGTGTTAATGGTTATGAACTGAAGACTCCACTATAAAGCACAACTTCAACTCTTTCTTTCTGCAACTTTTCCCTAGTACATGAGAAGGAGGGGTTGTCTAAAATGATATTTAACCAGTGGTTCCAAAGCATCCTAAAAGAAGAAATGATTCTTAAACTTTAGAAAAAAATCATTGATGGAAAAATAAACCTAGTAATTTTAGAATGGGCAAAGAAATTAACTCTGCAATTACTTCTCTTTCTGATACTGTTCTCAAAGAAAAGCTCATTGAGCTGACTTAGATTAGTAACAGTCCTCAGATGTTACCATAAACATAAATTGTTTATATGGAGATGAGCAAGCATACACTTTAAAAAGTATTTCAATTACACTAAAAATATCTTACTTAGAATTTAACTATTTCTTAAAGGATTTCTCAACTCAAACTAGGTTTGCCAAATCAAAAATTTTCTTCTTAGAAAAGCCAAGAGTATCCAAAATGTTTTCAAATTGCTCTACCTACTCTGCTCTGTGTTTCCAATGGAAATATTGGCAAATACATTCAGCTACAAAGACAGGGAAAGAGCTGTCCATTTTTTCATTGTCAAAATTAAAAGCTAAGAAATTCCTAGTTGGAAGTAACCAGAAAAAAATCTCAAGGACTGAGTATAATCCATATATACTGCAGGGTACACGGATATTTACCATTTGTGTCCTCTGAAAAGTAATTGTAAAAACAAGTCAGGGCACAGTGCTAAATTCTTACAGTGTTTGTAAAACAATTCCACAAGAATACAAAACTTACTTGATCATAGAGTAATCTTAAGTTTATACCCTAGACTATGGGTTATTACAGGAAAAGAAAAGGATGAATCCAATGGCAGGAATGTGAGGAGATAGAGAAAAAAGGTACTAAGCTATTACATTATTAAACTCCTCTTCTGGAGGAGAAGATGGAGTAAATTGTCAGTTTTTAGGAAACAAAAAAAAAAACGAGCTTAAAAAGAAAGTTCAGAAATTATTTATCAGGTACTGATATTTTACCTACAGAACAGAATTTCTTCTAATCACTCATTACGTATTTATTCATTTATAGAAACCCTAGCTCTCGCTGCATTCTGAATCACCTGAGAACTCCAGGAAACAATGAAAACTTTTCAGGAAGACAGCTACGTGCTTTTCTTCCAGAAATTAGTTACTACACACAACCCACCAAGGTTGAGGAGCGTCTGCCAACTCCGTGAACACAAAACTGTAAAATGTGAAAACACAATCAAGTTTTCAAGGTTTAGAATGTTAGATTAAAACGTTTGTTTTTGCCATAGTGATATTCAAGAATACTTTCTTGAGGTATTCCAGAATTCCAAAATCATTAAACAAAAATGGCATGCAATCACATGTTTTCACAAAATGTAGAATGACCTTTATTCTTAATTATTTAAATATACATTTAATTAACTCAGTACCAAGGGTTTCTGCATATGTTTCTCCACGTTGGCCACTGCCCAGGCGGCTATTCTACAACCACATGTTTCAAGAAGTACCAAGTGTGCATGTGTGCTTGAGAAAAAGAGAAAGAGAATATATGCATCTAAATATGTGTTTATAGATATATGCATACATAAACAGGTGTGTATATGTAATTTGGAATTTTTTATACAATCAATGCTAACAATTCTAATTATTGTTTCAGAAATTTCTAATATTTTAATAATTGATCGGTGAATTGTGTGAGAAGGCAAACGCCATCTTCACACATTTTCAAAAAGATAGGCTTTCTCACTCACCCTTCCCATCTACTCAAAATGTCCCTTTATCCTTCTTGCTCATCCTTTCTTGTTTCTGTTTTTCCCTGACCTCTTTATTCACATATACAGACTAAATCATAGTCTGTCGACCAGGATCAGGTAGATTTACTCGGACATCAAGGTGTAAAGGTTTACATAGGGATGCTAAGTTCATATGTCTTTGATAAAACGATTTAACTGGCAGGTAACAGGCTTTTTATTTTAGCTGTGGGGAAATACATAAAAAAGAATCGTGAATGCGGTAGACAGGAAATAACAATGAACTTCAAAGTACGGTACAACCCCACATTACATGTTCTGAGATCAGTTAATTTGCTTCTGGAGATATGTGCTTAACACACATGAATATTCCTCCTTTTCAAGGTGAAGATTTTTAATTTCTTTTTTATTGAAAGCTTGCCTTTTGAAATACTGAAGCAGGTCAGTATTTAAACAGACACTGCTCTAAACGTATTCCTTTTCATAAATCTCATCATTTTTGTTTTCAAATTAAGGACACATAAACAGCAGGCTACAGAACCAAAAATATGTTGTTCTACGTATTTTTCAACATCAATCTAAAACTGAGCATAGATTTTAGGAAAAACAGATTCAGTTAAAATGGGACCTTAACCCCTTCCCTGGAGTTAAAGGCTCTGAAAAGGCTGCTTTGGCAACTGTGTGACATTGCCATTTATATAATACCGTAAAAAGATTTTATTTATATAGGAACAGGTCACTATCAACAACTAACACGGCTCAAAGCTATTTTGCCAAAGTAGAGCAGAAAACAAACCTTTTCACACCCATTTGCTAAATCAAGAAGAGAATAAAACACTAGTTGATGAACAAAAAGCACTGCAAGAAGAGTTTTCAGAATATGAATGTCGCGATCTGTCATCTAAGAGGACATACAGGATGTGCCTGTGAGACGCCAAAAGCCTCCTTTTTCTCTTTATTTTTGACTTCTTCGTGCTTTAATTGGCACCATTTGAGGTGATGTGGTGTTTCTACCAGAATATGACTGTAGAATCTCACACAGATATTGCCTTACCCATAAATCAGTTATTTTCAAACCTCTCTCTCACCATACATGAGGACCTTACACAGTCCCATCATTACAGTGGTCTATTAGGCCAATGATCTTTCATTATGGATGTATTTCTTTAAAGAGGAAAAGTATACTTTTTAAAACTCTTCAGCAGCCCTTATATAAATCTGTATCCTGTGATTAAGAATCATAGCCAATTTACTTAAGAATGGAATACTTTATTTTCCTATTGGGTTTTATGCCTGAGATGGCTACAAAATTGCTGATGACTTGTTAGAAAATACTGAGATAGCACAAGTACACTAACATATTCTTGGTTAAAAATGAAAAAGAAATACTGATAGTCACCCAAAAGTCACTTTGTAAATATGTATATAATTTTCAGAGGGTAAAAATATTAGTGAAGTCTAAATACAGGAGACATATTAATTTCTAGCTGATTAATAACTCCTTATTTTAGTCCTTGCAGTTAACAAATCCCCCCATATATGAGAGCAGATTTTCTGCTTCATCCTACAAAACAAAGAATGATGGCTCCCCCCCCGTTTCTATATACAGTCACTAAAATCCATCTGCATTACAGTCATCATTACAAATGACAGCTTTGCCAAATCTAGTCCTACACATTGATATATTGGAAAACTTGGCACGAATATTTCAATGCCCTGCCATTTTAAAGAATAAGTTTTAGGTTTTATATTTCTATATAAATATTAGGAGTTTATATATGAATATATATCTGTGTATCTTTATATATTCATGTATAAAATAAATTTCACCAAAGACAGTAACTATATTTGATTAAGCTATTTGTATAATTAACGACTGAGCTACATTGTCATCACTGACAAATGTGGGAAATTGAGGCACAGAAGTGCCCCTAGGTGATAACCAAACAGCAGATGACAAAGAGCAGAAAGACTGGTACAATGCCCATGCCTTATGTGCTTCCCTCTCTGGTCTAAACACCAGATTGCCATGGAAATCCCTATAAGGAACTCTTTAGGATGAGACCTGAAGAAAGTAAATGAGAGACAGAGTTTGAATGCATGAATTCTCAGCTCCTACCTTTCTTCGTTTTGGGGGAAGGTTAGTTGGTCCTACAAAAGTACATGGTACAATAAAAGGGCTATCAGATGGTTTAGCAGATTGTTGTTGGTATTACCTCAAATCTATTATTTAGGAGACAGAAAGCATATAGATAATTGTTTCTTCAGTTAAAGACAAATTGATATATAGGAGAAGGTGGAAAGACTTAAAACTGAGTCAGTAGCCTCTAAAAAGACAGCATGATGACTATGTTACATACCTATGAAATCATAACATTTCACTTAAAACACCTTGAAATCTACAGAAAGTGGAGATGATTCCACTTAAAATGTATTTTATTTAAAGTCTTAATAAGCTACCACTTCGCATTTACTTAGATCTTAATTATAAAACAGCAAATCTTTAGTTTCCAAGTGCTCTTTCCAATCCTTAGCTTGCAAACCACAGAAAGTAATCATTTGCCTCACGTTGAAAACACAGTCAGCAAAAGAAAGAGAAGCATAAATTCACATTCACTTATATTTCCTCATGACCATCGGGGATACCTTTGGAATTATAAAGCACTGTTTCTTACTGTTGGTCAGAGTTCACTGAATGAATCACCTCTAGAGCTCAAAGACACCAGCAAATAAGACAACAAAATTACATATTAGTGCAATTCATTATAAAGACAATTCACGGGGAGAAAAATCTGAAAATAGCTATAGGTCAATAAAAAAAAGACTAAACAAGTCTAAATATTTCCATTAAAGTGTATCCTTCCATAATAAAAAATTCAAAATACAACCGCATGGTACTGTAATAACAGTTTCACTTTTTAAAACTTTGCCAATACACTACTGATGTGGGACAGAATAATATCTGTGCCGTAACACTTGGGGGGAAATCAACAATACGCTGTAGGCATCCAATCTGAAAAGACATCGTGAGATCCAGGGGAAATGACATTTGGAGGCAGAATAAATTACATAACACTGAGCCATCTGAACTAGAGCGCGGAGGACTTGGGAGAGGCGGGGGCTGGATGCCACCGCACACCTGACAGTTCCTCAAGTTGACAGAGAACTGTCGACACCTTACGGAAAAACCTGAGAAAGATTCCAGGGAACAAGAGTTCTGCTGTGATATTTTCTTTGCTTTCTTTTTTTTTTAATTGTCATTCAGAACAAGGACTAAAGAACAAAGCCCGAGTGTATTCTTTAAGTTGGGTTCTATGGCCGTCAATTTGAAAAATAAACTTGCTTTGTGACATTGCCTGACAAGAAATGACAGTATCTCAAAGATGCCTGCTCTCTCAAAGGAGTACACAGTAGGTATTGATGTTTTCAGATAACACAAGCCTTGTGTTTCAGATAAGTATGAAAAAGAGAGTAGAGTCTAAATGAAATAAGATTCTGTAGCAGAACAAAACTGTGATACAAATGAAATATAATTGGGAATCATAACAAAATTGTGATTATCATCCCATGTCATACCAGTGACCTTTTTCTGTTTAAAGCCAGTGATGATACGAAATTTTAAGTTTATGAATGCAGAAAACAAAAATTAGAGTTTTTTTAAAAGTATAAAAGAGAGGAAGTATTTTTAACCAATGTTAATGAAACAGTCCCATGAAGAGGTAAGAAATGAATCATAAAGCTATAAAAATCCATGGGAACACTGAAAGCATAATCTTTTTCTTTAAAATAATTCAACCATTCGGGCTTTAGTATCAGAAAATCCTAATTAGGTGGTGGCTTTTGGAGTCATGTAACCATTGCGCTGGTCTGTTTCCTTCTGTGTCCATCCATCCCTCGCATAAGTACTGAAATTCTACTCATTCGCTCACGGCAAACTCCCTCGTGACGCAAGGTTTCCGTCAGATCTCTGAAATCAGACCACTCACTCCTCCCAGATATGCTTGTTTGTCTAGCCTCTGTCTTTATACAAAGGGATGGCATTTACTGCTTGATAGGGCTTTTCATTCTTCAACTATGTTACATCTTAGAAAATTCTTTCTCGCAGTGAGTCAAAGTGAACTGTATAATTTTAATATGCACTAAACAAACATTTAGTGGCTTCACCTACAAAGGGTTAAAAAGGCTATTAGTTATAAATGTAAATACCATTCAATCTCTGGCCTGCATTTAAAACCTGGCTGTGAGAAAGCTTTTTTTTTTCCCCTGATTTTTAACATCATATATGTTTACTGTAACTACTGAAACCAGGAAGGAAAAAATATTGATGGCCAGCAACTCAGATACACAACAGGTAATAACTAGTAAGGTTTTCCAATATCTTTTATTGGTTTGTTCCCTTCCTGCCCCTGACCAATATCTGTTATCATAGTCAAAAGCTATTTCCTCTGGTTACTGCTGAATACTTTCAACCAAATTCCACGTAGAATGTTGGACTCAAGAATGAAAGCCCCTTTGGCCTCAAGGAGGTGAGGTTTTTATCACTGCCCTATTCCTGAGAAAAGTTCTCTAGTTACAGGAAAGTGAGTGTGGCTGAATTCTTCAGGCCCACCAGCTCGTCTCTCCATATGAAATTTCTCAGAGAAAGAGGTATTAATTCCCTAGGCCCAAGGACAATACTGTTGGCATGTTTTTTTAAGTCTATGTTGAAAATACTTTAAAGATCCAACAAAGGAGTATTCTCTGCTCAGTAGGGCCTCCAGATCATGTTAAAATTCTAGGGAGCTCAATTTTCTCAGGAATAGGGATGGAATAATTTTTTTTTTCTATACCAGTCTTGGCAAGCAATGCCTCCCAATATTTAGAGCCACAGAGCTGTTCCTGAAGTGAGCTGCTTCACTAACAAATCCCATGTGAGTATGAAGTTCATGGTCAAGAAGTTTGTGGATTCTTCCACTTGAAGAACCAGGCTTAGCCCTAACAGTCTTGGGCCCTAACGTGGGGGTAAAGCCACTCTGCATGAAGCTGCTATCTTCAGCTAGGCCTAAGTGAAGGGGCTTCATACAAGTCCTGGAGCAGGAAAATTTCACAGAACAAGTACAGTTACCTGTGGGAAGACACATGCAAGAAAATGCAAAAACATCTATGAAATCTTTGCACGCCTGAACTGATATGCCTTGGTGATGTGGTGGTGCCACTTTATTAAGAGGTGCCATGTATTTCTTCACCCCAAATCTGGTTCAGGACATGTTTCTTGCTTAAACCAATGAATCGTAGCAGTGATGCAAAACTCGTCCTTCCTTGTCTTTTAGAATCCACAGACTGTCAGGTGGAAATGCCTAGGCTAATCTACTGAGAAACAAGACCATGAAAGCACAAATTTCAGGGTGGTTTATTAATCGTTAAATAGACTGATAATTTAATCTATTAATCAGTGCTTTTTGGTTAGCCCCACCCAGTCAGTTCATCTTTAAATTGGATTATTTATTGGTGAACACCTCCAAGGCAATGTTTTGCATCCTGTCTGAAAAGATGAACAGAGTATTTCTGTTTTTAGATGGTAGTTATTATCCTAGGTAAATCATGTTAATGATCTTATGGGTAAATTCACTGCTCCTCGTTTCTGTCTGTTGCTGTTCATTTATCCCCTACTCAGAAAGATAGAATGGATGGTTCTCTACAGTACACTGAATCCCAAGATGCACGCTATCGGTGCTAAGTAATTTCTAGACACTGCCAAACTGCTCTCCAAAGTAGACCTACCAACTCCCGCTGACAGGAAAACTGCACAAGACTCTGCACTGCTCTTTGCTCTTGCCAACGTTCATTCTTCTCAGACACTAAAATTTGACCATCTGATGGCGTCAAATGACCTATCATTCTAATGTGAGTTTGTCGTAAGTAGTAACATTGCTATCCCTTCAATGGGCATTTATGCTTCTTCTTATGCACATTTAGTTCTGTTTTACTAATAGTTATTTCTTTTGCAAAACTGTTCATCTGTTTAGAATTTCTTTTGAGTTTATTGGTATACTTTAAATATACATTATGATCACATTTAACACTCAAAATTTGTACCTGTATAGGATATATCTTGACTCTCAGGTTGTTTTCTCATTTCCCTGCCCTCCCTACTACTCCCAACCCCCCAAAATATATATATATATATATTTGTGTACATATATATATATATATATATATATATATATATATTGGGGGGTTGGGAGTAGTACTCAGGACATGCATGATAGATTCACTGCCAAATACATACATACATATTTTATATATATATATATATATATATATATATATATATATATATATGAGCTTTGCTTCCATTTTTTTTATTCTTTTTTTTTTTTTAGACAGGGTCTCACTTTGTAGTTCAGGCTGGCCCTCAGCTCACTATGTAGCCCAGGCAAGTCTTGAACTCAGCAATCCTCCTGCCTCTGCCTCCCAAGTGCTGGATTACAGGCATGAGCCACCACGCCTGGCTTTGCTTCCATTTTTTATTTGCACCATCAAATTTTTTTTCTTTCCCTTCTTAGTTTCTGTTATACCACCTTTCCCTTTTCCCTTTGACATTTTCCTCCTATTTTACATTATCTATGAGATATTCTGGACCTCATTTACATCTTTAGTTTCTTTAGTTTCATGCTAGAGAAATTAAGACATTTTTCAGATGAAGAAGTAACTTTTAAATGCTTATCCTTTGGTAGCTTTTCCAATATCTCTCATGCACCAGTGACTTCTTTTTCTGTTTCTTTAGTGGTACATTTTGATATATAGAAAATGTAATTTTAATGATGCCAAACTGACTAATCTGTTTTTTTAGAAAATCTTTCCTTAACCTGAGGTCATAAAAATATTCTATTTTGACAGTAAGATTTTTAAAGTTTTGCTTTTCACTTTAAGGTTTTTGAGCCACCTGGAGTTTATTCTGTCACTAGAATCTAATTTTACTTTTATCCATATGGATAACCAATTGTCCTAACACCATGTACTCAGGAGCCCAAACTTCCCTTGACTTTTAATGCATCCACTACCGTGTGTCACACATTCATGTATGTGTTTAACTGTTCAGTCCTCTTGTTTCCTGCCTAACTCAGGACATGCATGATAGATTCACTGCCAAACCCATGCTGTCAAAAATTTTTGGCTTTATAATAAATTAGGACATTTTGCAGAAAATCACCCCAAATGCCTTCTCTTCAAAACTGTCTTAGCTTTGTCTTCTTTTTCTTGTTTGCCCTATGAGATCATGTGCAAATATACCCTCTCCCTTGGCAATGACTACTGAATGTTTCAAGGTAAAGCCTGTACATCACAAGTCCTCTATTACTTGTCTCAACACACACACACACACACACACACACACACACACACACACAAGTAGGGTGAGGTGGGGAGAAGGAGATCATGTATTAGTTATTCCAGGAAAAATAAGATCTAAAAAGAAAGGACAAATAAAACCCCAAAATTTATGAAAACAGAATTTGAGTAGTTTGTTTTCTTCCCTGACTCTGTTTGCATCAAATTATTTCCCACAAACAGTGGCTTGATCTCTCCCATCCTGTCCCACGCAAAGTCTGGTAGAGTTCCTTTGCCTCCTTGCCCTCAATCACCACGACTACCTCCCCCCCTTCTTCCTTGTTGTTGTTGCTTGTTTTGTTTTGTTTTGTTTTATTTCTATGTCTCAAGATTAAATACAGTCTCAATTTAGCTTTCCAGAGAGACCATTCCTGACGCCTCTTGCTATTTTATACTAGCATCACTTTGACTGTATTATTAACAATGATTTGTGAAAAAAGAAACATTCATGGAGTAGGGAGTTGGCTCAGTGGTACCATGTCTGCCTTGCAAATCCAAGGTCCTAAAATCTATCCCCAGTACAGGCAAAACAAAGAGTTAAAAAAAAGTAACTTACTCCTCAGAAGAAAAATGAAACCCTCATTTTAGAATCTGACATTTTCTTCCAAGACATCACTCGCTGATGTCATGGCCAAACGCTGCATTCTTACTGATGAGAATCAACTTTTATTATAACATCTCATCATTCTCTTTTTTTAAATTATGCTACAAAGTATAAAAATATAAAATTGACCTTTGTTAACTATTTTAAAATGTACAGTTCTGTAGTATTAATTACCCACACAATGCTGCGAAACCACGTACTCCAGTTCTAAAACAATTCCTTAACCTCAAAACGAATCCCTGCACCCACCAAGGAGACACATACCCCACTCTGTTTCTCCATCTTTGCTGGAAGCCCACATTCTGGTGTGTGATTTTATGACTACAACTACTCTTAAATCTCTCTTGTAAGCACAATCATAGAATATATGACTTATGACTGACTTCCCTTAGCATATTGCCTACAAGGATCATATTCCAGAATGTGTCAAGATTCCCTTCCATTTTGTGACTAAATATTAATAAACACACAGGACACATTCTAGGTACCCATTCATCCACTGATGGACACTAACAAGTCATTCCTGCCCTTTGGCTACTGTGATCAATGCCGCTGTAAACACATGAGGACTAGTTTCTGTGTGTGTCTGTGTTCATTTCTCTTACGTACACACAGTTAGGAGTGGAACTGCTTTGCCATATGGTAATGTTAATGCACTTAATGTTTTGAAGAACTGCCAGACTCTTTTCCACTGTGACCGCTCCACTCTGTATTCCAGCCCGCCATGCCGAAGGCTCCGATCTCGCCACACTGGATCACTTTTTATGTTCCGGGAGTCCTTTATGTTAAACACAACCATTCTGCTGGGTATCAAGTTGTATCTCATTCTGGTTTTTATTCACATGTCTTTAAGGACTAATAGCATTGAGTATCTTTTCATGTGACTGTTGGACACTTGTTTATTTTCTCTGGAATTGTGTTTATAAAAGTCTTTTATCCATTTTTTAGGGGGTGATTTTTCCTTAAATTTCATGTATGTATTTGTATTTTCTACATAGTATACTCATTTTATATGACTTGTAAATATTTTTCCTATCCTGATGCACACAACTTTTGGTTTTTTATGAAGTCCAATTTACCTATTATTTAGCTGTTGTATTGTTTTTTTTTTAATCTAAGGAATCATCTCCTAACTCAAGGTCATGAAGATTTACCCCTATGTTTATTTACCCTGATTTTTTTTTACAATATTCTTATAAGTATTTTTTTAGTTTGTATGTTTAATTCTTTATTTCATTTACAAATAAATTTGCATGTGGTATAGGAGACAAGTTCATTTTTTTTCTATATAAATAGCCACGTGTCCAATTATAGTGAAATTAAAGTCAGGAATGAATCAACTAGCTTCTCCATCATTCGTGCAATTTGCTCACACATTTCCCCTTCACGACATACATGATTGATCGCACTTGGAAGACATCTTAGAACAAGGTGGACTCTTTGTTCCATGGCTGCACACCCCTCCAAGTCTCATCTTATGATGTCTCACCACCCTCAATCCAACTTAAACACCTCATTCTAATTAATCTCCTGTAGATCCTTCAAATTCCTGAGCACAACATGGATTTGTCTCTCTTCACTGTTATTTTTTCAAAGTAGTCATGAAAATTCAGGGAGATGTGAGAAGTCCTCAGGCTCTGCGATACCTGAAAAAGTGGGCTCGTCCAGCTCCCAAGGTCACAGTGACCGTGGATGGTAGCAGGGAGGTGCTTTATCCTCTCCAGGAGAGGCATGAAACAAGCAATGTGTCCAAGTGCTGAGACTCCTGTAAGTCCTGGATATCCTATGCTCCCTGCTCTCAAGTAAAGAGTTCTTGTTCACTGGATATATGTCAACGTCCAAGTGGACTCATTAGGTCTGGGATCAAATGAGCTTATACTTCTTATCTGAGGCTCTGATTAACTTCAAAAAGTTTTGTTGGCCATCTCTCTATTAGGTCAACACCTGAAATTCACAAGCTTCCAATGTCTACCTGGACTCTTTCTCTGAATGGAGTCACTTCTCAACAGTTA
>PVIC010027448.1:0-23783 GCA_004025085.1 Thryonomys swinderianus
TGCTCTAGCTGACTCATCTGAGACGTGGTTATTGAATCGTCGTTCTTTCCCTCATTGATTTGAAATTTTACTGTATCTTGTAATGCATCCCTCTGTATCCTGGAGTTTCCTTCTGGACTCGGTTACTTTTATGTACCTATCCTGTCAGGACAGCATCCCAGCCCCTGAGCTCGGGATCTGGCCCGAGTAGACAGAAACCCAGGAGCTCCATGCCATAGCCGACCTAAACTCTAAGCCCGTTTCCTGCTTTGTGAGCTGGGGTAAATCTGCAGCCTCCTTTGGGTTAACTGGGTGATTCAGTGACCAACTGTGTTGTGCAAAATTGTCCAGCACTGTTTCTAGCACCCAGGAAGACAGGGCCCTCCGGGATGGAAGCTGGGCTGGAGGCCTCTGTGTGAAGCGATCCTGGGGCCGAGAGCTGCAGGGGGACGGAGGGGGAAGAATGGACATGCCGTGCGCGGGATCTTGGGCCCACACAGCCGCCCGTGACCCAGCAGGGGCCGCTCACGTCTGCTCCCAGCATGAGGCGGGCGTGGAGGCCGTCACGGGGACGGGGACACTGGCTCTTGGCAGTGGGCGTCCCAGGCTTGTGAGAGGGTCCCGGCGGTGGGGGCGGGGCCCTCAGTGCTGAGAGAATCGTAGTTGGCCAGAGGGAAGCTGGCTGCTCACGGCAGTGTCTCCGCTGCACCTTGTTCCTGAGCGGCAGGCAGCTCAGCAGGGCTCCTCGGCCCGGCCACCACCAAGCTTCGCGCAGCACAGAGGTGCGGGGCCCACAGGAGCGGACGGGCCAGGCTGCGTGAACCCACAGCTTTCATCTTGGGTTGAAACGCTTTTCTTTTGTCTCTTTTGTTCATTTTTAGATCAAAAACGGAGTCTCTCGGGGGGGTGTGACTGCCAGGCAGGCTGCAGATGCCTCACGAGCAAGACGTCACCTTGGAAGTACTCGCAGGGAGATCAAAGAGTGAGGTCAACTGTTTGCTTTTCCTTTTATTATAAAAGTAAAATAAAAAATAGCATTTATAAATCCAACATTTTTTTCCTTTAAAGTATTTGGTCTAAAAATATTTACAATAGCAAAATGCAGAAAAGGGTGGGATACCACTCTGAACCCTGATTGGAATCACGTTTAAATATGGCTAAATGCATGCTTTGCGAATCACAGCGATGGCACGTTGGAGAACGCGCGGCCCTTCTCTCCGCACACCGAGCGACTCTCCTCTAAAAACACCTCTTTCCTTAGTATCTGAGCATGCAGACTGCGCCTGGACGGCTGGAAAGACACCGGCGGCTGTGGGAGGGTCTCGGGGGCACAGCGGAGGGACAGCAACAGCAGCAGCAGCGACGGACGGGAAAGCAGCTGTGACCCGGCGGCAGCGGCGGCGGCGGCCTCGGCGTGCCCCTCACTGGAAGCAGGACCAGCTCCGAGGCTGCACCTGCCGGGGCTTCCGGTCTGGGCCTGCACGACCCAGACGGGGCCCAGCCCAGAGGCCTGCAGTCGCCTTTCTGCTGAGGCCTCTGGATGCCCGGTCTTCCCTCTCTCGGGCTGGGCTTTCGGGCTTTGGTTGCATGGTGTGGCCAGCGGGGTGGCAACTAGATCTTGCCCTCTAGGGGTCCTTCTTGCCCAAATTCGGGGGGCCCTTTGTTGAGTGATAGCAATGGGCCGCCACCTGTCAGGGACTCTGTGAAGCTGAGCTTGCGGAAGGAGGTCTCCACACCGCTGTCGCAGACGCTGTCTTGGTCTCGCAGCTCATCTGTGGGGAGAAAGCAGGGGTTCAGGAGCCCGGCTGGGTCCTCAGCTTCCATTGTGGCTCTGGGGGTTCTGGGTATCGTGTGTCTGATGCGCTACCTGCTCTGTGCCCTCTGTCCCTGCTGCCCGCCAGCGCTGCCCACACTGGCATAGGGCAGGAGGTCCCCAGGACACTGCCGCCTTCTCTTTGCTGAGAAGTACCCTCAGGGGTCTGAGCAGCGGGAACTATTTCCCGTACAGAGAGGGCAGCAGGGAGCTGGAGCCTGACCCCTCGGTCGTCTGTCACGGCCCGACCTGGGGATCGAGACTTGCACACTGCGCCGTGATGTGCCTGTTGTCCTGGTGGGAATACACTCAAGCCACCTCTTCTAGTGTAGTTTCTTAACTGTGCTGGGAGCTGCGGGGTATTTTAACAATCACTACAGATTAAAGGCTAAATGGGTAAGTGTTCCCTTTTGAGAGCTGTCAGCATTTACTTTTCTCCGAGTGTTTGTGCTAAAAGGGCACCAGGCCATGAGTCCAAGCCCTGCGTGGATTCCTGGTGGCATTTCCCCTTCCTGCACGGGGACACTGTCCCCTCCCCTTCCTCCCTGATGAGACCTTGACACTGGAGGGTCCACAGGGAACCAGGCAGGCGAGGTGCTTTTTAGGACTGGTTGACACCAGTGACCCAAGGAGGATGTGAGGGTGATGTTTAAAGGGGTGATGAGGCAGCGCTGGGCACAGAACCTCAGATTGCACTGTGCTTCTACATGCTGGACAGGGGACTTGCTACGTGGACAAATGGACTGGAGGGGACTTCACAGGCCGTATCCACTCACTGACTTGGAAAAAGAATCATACCACAGGGTGTGTTGGCACATGTCTCTTAACCTCACCATGCTGGAAGGCTGAGGCAGGAGGCTCCTGAATTTAAGGTGAGGTCCTATCTCAACCCAGTGTGAGGGCCTTGGGTTCAGTCTCTCTCTCACACACACACACACACACACACACTTTCTCTCCCTCTGTCTTTCTCTCTCTGTGGACTGAGGGAGGAGACTGAGTAGGAGGAATCCAGGCAAGGAAGGAGGGTGGTCCAGCAGGCTCCTGAATTTAAGGTGAGGTCCTATCTCAAAAAGTGTGAGGGCCTTGGGTTCAGTCTCGCGCTCGCTCTCTCTCTCTCTCTCTCTCACACACACACACACACACTCTTTCTCTCCCTCTGTCTTTCTCTCTCTCTGTGGACTGAGGGAGGAGACTGAGTAGGAAGAGTCCAGGCAAGGAAGGAGGGTGGCCCATGTGAGGTTGCTGTGGGGGTGGGAGGAGGAAGAGGCACCACACCGAGTGAGTGGTGAGCACCCGGGCCAGAAGTGTGCACAAGAAGGGTGCAGTGGACTTAGGACGCCTGCAAAGGCTCCTGTGCTGCCCAGAGGGCTGTGGGAGTGACAGCCGTGGGCACTGGCCTCATCTGTGTACGAATCCAGGATGAATTCACAGCTGAAAGGACATTTAGGAGGGGTCCTGGGCAGGACCGGGGAGGGTAAGTTCTCACTCCTGCTCCCCTCGCAGCTCCCCATGAGGCGAGCAGCTTCCCCCCACCAGGCCCTTCCACGACGGACTGAGGCCTTGGAAACCCTCAGCCAACGTGAACCTCGCCTTTCAGTGGGTTTTCTTGTTTTGTCAGGATATGAGGGATGATTTGCAGAGTCTGTCCTAACCCCGAGGAGGGACCTATTTCTCACAGATGTGGCCAGTACCAAGTTTGCTGTGGCTCAAGTGCTCAGTGCAGGGAAATGAGTCAGGCTTGACTTGGGGCTGCAGGTGTGGTGAGGAGAGGTGAGGGTGAGGAGTAGAGTGGAGGGGGACCCGGTAAAGTCACAGCATGGTGTAGGGGCCAGCATGATCCCCACATGGAGGGTGTATGTGTATGATGGGGCCAGGGATGGGGGCTGGCTAAGGGGCTCAGGAAGAGCCAGACATGAGGAGGCTCTAGCACACTCCTGAGAAGTAAAAAGGGTCTAGGACTCTCCTGAGAAGCAAGAAGGTTCTAGAACACTCTCCTAAGAAGGACTGTCTAGAACACTCCCGAGAAGCGAGAAGGTTCTAATACTCTCTTGAGAGGTGAGGAGGTTCTGGAATATTCCCCTGAGAAGCAAGAAGGTTCTAGAACACTCTCCTAAGAAGCAAGGAGGGTCTAAAACATTCTCCTGAGAAGCTCTGCTACGTAAACAGAGGCAGTGAATGATTTTCCCATTTCCTTTTTTTTCCTTTAGTTTTTTTTTTTTTTAGACAGGGTCTCGCTTTGTAGTTCAGGCTGGCCCTGAGCTCACTATGTAGTCCAGGCAAGCCTCGAACTCAGCAATCCGCCTGTCTCTGCCTCCCGAGTGCTGGGATTACAGGCGTGAGCCACCACGCCCGGCTTTCCTTTAGTTTTTTGAGACAGGGTCTCGCTTTATAGTTCATATTAGTTCTAAACTCACTACCTAGCCGAGGCTAGCCTTGAACTCATGATAATCCTCCCGTCTGTGCCTCCTGAGTGCTGGGATGACAGGCGTGAGCCACCATGTCTGGCACTGTGGTATGTAGTGCTAGTGATCAAACTCAGGACCTTGCACTTGCCAGGCAGACGCTGGAACCACCAAACTAAATCCCTCGCCCATTTCCATTTTTTTTTTCCCCAGTATTAAGGAGAGAACCCAGGACCTTCACACTCAGCCCTATCTCCAATGTTTTTTAATTTTTCATTTTGACACAGAGCCTCGCTAATATGCTGAGTTGACCAGGATGGGTTCGAACTTTGGATGCTTCTGCCTCAGCCTCTCAGAATGCTGGGATTATAGGCACCCCCCCCCCCACACCCTGCTTTCTGTTTTGTTTTTACAGATGAGGAAATACCAGTTGGGTGCTGGGTGAACCAGCAGGGTAGGGAGGGACTGGCAGATCCCTGGCAGAGATAGACAGACCGTAGCTGTGCTGCGTCTGAGGTAGATAGGTGAGAGCACAGGACGGGGTCAAGGGAGGGCGCTGGGGTGCAGGGAGCCTGGCACCGTTACAGCAGAGCGGGAGGCCTGGCAGAGATGGAGGGTGCGGGGAGCTACTGGAAGCAGCCTCAGGGGGCAGTGTGTGCTTGGTGGGGTGACAGGCAGTGGACAAGTCAGTATCCTGAGCATGAAGACCTGGGAGAAGGGGGCCCGCGGTGCAGTGGGGCAGAAGACCCTGCCCGATCGCTCCGCTCCGCTCTGCTCTGGTCCCCAGCCCTCCTCTGCACATCAGAGGTGAGGGTCACTTCGCTTCACCCTGCCGCGTGCTGGGCGCGGTGAGGATGGAGCCCAGGCCCTCACGTGTCTGTGTCACGGGAGGGGCGGTGGTGGAGACGGCCCTGCCCGCTGCGTCCCCCAAGACCCCACACTAGCAATGAGCGCGAAGACACTGCTGCGCCTGGCGCCCCTTACCCATGTGCGGTGACAGTGACAGGGACAGCGCGGGACCTTGCGGGGTGCCCTTCGTGGGGCTGGGGGTCTCCGAGGCACAGCAGGCCTCCTGGATCACTTCGATAGCTTCTGTGTAGCCCATCTGCGCCAGGGCCTCCACCAGCTCCTTGACTGTCCCCCCGGAGACCTGCAGAAAGATAAGAGCGCGTCAGAGCCTGAGGCCGGGACGCCGTGGCCCCGGCCCTCCTGTCTGTCCCGCGCCACCTCGTCCACACCGGCAGCCGGGCAGGACTGCAAAGGGCACAGAGGGTGACGGGGACATCTGGCCCTCAGTGGAGCCTCCTATCTCAGCTCCGCAACAGGAACTCACAGAGAAGTGGTTTACTGTAAGGAGGGAGAGGAGGGGAGGGCCGGAGACGGTATCGATGCGAGGTTCCATAGCCTGTGTGCGCGGAGGCGCTGGGATCCAGCGGCACAGGAGAAACTCGCTCCCTCTGTGCTTTCTGTCTTTATTCTCAGAAGCGGAGGATGCGGGGGGCAGCTCCCCGAGGGGTCATCTCCAGGCCGAGTCCACATCCCGGTGACCAGGGTGGGCTCGGGGACAGAGCTGTGTGCTGTCACAGCCTGCCGTGCTCGCACAGGGCTCACGGGGTGACAACGCCGGCCTCACAGAAAAACGCGAATCCTCTCCTGGCCCCGGCCGTGAGCGTGTCCCGCTGGGAGGGGCGCAGAGGCCTGGCGGCGGGCAATGCGTTACCTCGTAGTTGTCCATGAGCGTCTTGGCCGGCGCGGGGCTCAGCCGGAAGGCGTGGTTCAGGATGCCCAGGCCCAGCTTCTGGGCCAGCGTCGCCCAGTTCCTGTCCGGATCGGGGGCTTCCAGCAGCTTGTAGAGCTGCAGCTTGGCCTCCTCGCCGAGCCGCTTCATGTCTCCTGTGGGGACAAGGACAAGCGCGCTGGCCCCGACCCTCGCCAGCCCAGCTCCCCAGGGCACAGCCAGGGCTCTGTGCAGGGAGCAGGCAGGTGGCCTCTCCTTCCTCTGGGCGCCCCGGCCCTGCCCAGCACGCGGCCACACTGCCGTGCCACAGACCTTGGGCCAGGGGGCCATCGGCCACGACCTCGGGCTCGTACGGCTTCCCGTTGAGGATGTCGAACACCTGTTGGATGGAGAAAGAACATGCAGTCGTCAGGCTGAGAGCAAAGCTGCCTGGCCCTGCGTGTCTGTGTGTCCTCTAGGCCCCTGGGCCGGGTCGTGGAGCGGCAGACGGGTGCAGGAGGGGCCCTGGGCCGCGAGCAGTTTCCAGACGGGGCGTCCACTCCCCCTGAAAGTGCCATTGGTCCCTGGGAGACCCGTGTACGGCCACCTCCCCAAAGACTCAGTGAGGCCTCCCTCCGGCTGCCCGTCAGCGTTGCTGGAGGACTTGCAGTCCCTCTGTCCTGCTGTCACGGAAGCTCCGAGATTCCCACTTGCTGCTCTGTCCCGCGTCCCGGCTCACAGCCGCTCTTGCTCGCCTGGAACCGGGACGCCCGGCACAGAGCCGCCGTGTGAGCTCTGCGCTCTCCTGGCCTCTCTCACCTTTTCTGTGCCCCGCCCCGCCCCGCGCTCACCTGCCAGCTGGCCGCCATGTCCAGGGGCGTCGTCCCCGGCACCACACCCTCGTCCTCAGCGGCTGTTTCCCGGGGCTCGTCCAGGTCGTACAGGGGCTCGAAGTTCTCCACCCGGGGGTCCGCGCCTGCCAAGCCGGGGCAGCGTCAGGGACCCCGTCCTCCCTGCGACCGGAGGCAGCCAGGCACTGCGGCCGCGGAGCTGGCTGCGTGGCTCATTTCTCGTGTCTACCCCACATTTCCACCGAATCCTCAGAGTGCTTCATCCTGACTTCTGATTTACCTCGACTTAGTGGTTGGTGTCCTGGGTACCGTGGAGCCCAAGACTGAACAAACAGGCTTTCAATGCAATGACCTTAACTCTACAGTGTGTTTACGGTGCCCTGTCACGGGTGCGTCTCCCCCGTCCCTGAGGGCAGAGTGGGCTCTGCCTGGGCACAGCCCCACCGAACACTGGCAGAGCCCTCTGCTGCGGTGTGGTGTGTGGTTACTGGGCCACGGGGTGCGGCTCTTGGGAGATGCGTCTGTTCTCCGACTTCCAGCAGGAAACCAGCAGACCCGACTTGAAGGTCAGAGCGAGTCACCTCTCCGAAGCCCAGACGTCGCTCCTGCCGCAGCGCTGGGTCGTGGACTAGGAACCGGCAGGACCAGCACACCCTTTCGGGTGAGAGGCCGAGCAGTCGCTGCTCCTGTGGACCTTCTCCGTGCCGTGGGTCGGGACCCGGCGTTCCATCTCCACGTCTTGTGTATGTCTTTGAGAATGCCTGTCTCAGAACCCAAGGCTTCTGTGGTTTCTGAAGACGGGGTCTCGCCGGGTAGCCCAGGCTGACCTGTGTGGCATCGTGCCTGACCAGGGATGCCTTCGTGGAGGTGCCACAGCTTCTGTCAGTAGGTGTTTCTTCCATACAACCAGCGCCCTCCACAGCGCAGACGGGCTGTGACTGGGGCTCTCAGCCGAGATACTGAACTTGACAGAGAAGGAAAAGAGGCTGCTGCTGACTGGAGTCAGATTCTATGGGTCCGAAGAAGAGGGTCCCCTTGAGGGAAAAAGCTTGTGGTGTGGAAGACGGTGCCTTGAGCTGTTCTCGTTTCTTGGATTTATGAAGCATTCACCTTCCAAAAACTTTGAAGCGAAACCAGCAGGCCAGAGGTGAGGCTGGCGTGAACATATCTGTGCCAAAGGCGCAGGGACTCAGGCCAGCGAGCACAGAGACGCGGGTGACGAGACCCTGGAGGTTCAGGCTGCCGGGGTGCAGCTCACGCACGGCCCTGCCATGGACAGGCCAGGCTGGCTCTCCACCTGCGCTGTGGGGCCCAGGGCCCAGGGTGTTGGCGTGCTCCTTAGACACGGTGCGCTCGGGGCCCGGCACGCAGGTGGGAGGTTCGGGGACAGCAGGACCCCGCTGGGTGACTCGCCCTCCCGGGCTGTCTGCTCTGTCCCAGAGCTGTGTTCACACCAGAGACGTGGCGACTGTGACTCGGGCAGAGGCTGGCACCACATGGATTTCTCCACGGAACTGAACTCTACTGGAAGAATTTCCTCTGGAAGTCGAGCCACACAGCGCACACTCGCAGCAAGTAGGAGAATCGGATGGAAGCGACCAGCACTGAGGGCAGCTGAGAACCTGTGCGGCAGCTCCTGGACGGGCCACGCGACAGTTCTCCAGCCAGGCCTTCGGCGCCCTTCTCCTGCAGCCGGGCTGCCCCGGAGCCGCCCACCCACAGCAGGCCCGGCCCTCCCTTACCTGCAGCCTTGAGCAGCGCGGCCAGCTTGGTGGAGCCTCGCCCGGCCGCGATGTGCAGCGGCGTGGTCCCGTCATAGGTGGTGCTGTCCACGAGGGCCTCGCCCTAGACCGGCCACACGAGAGGCTCAGCGGTGGCTCGCGCTCTGTGCCCTCCCGTCCGCCCGGCAGGGACAGGGCGGGGCCCAGGCCCTCGCAGCTGGACCCCTCTCACCTCGAGCAGCAGGCAGCCAGCCAGGGACACGTTGTCCTGCTCCACCGCCAGGTGCAGCGCCGTGCGCCCCGACTTCTGCTCCTGGGCGTTGACGTCGGCACCCGCGGCCACCAGCAGCAGCAGACACGGCAGGCTGTTGCTTGTCACGGCGATGTGGATGGCATTGAGACCTGCGGCCGTGCACAGGCGTCGGGCACCGGGCGTCGCGCACGGCCTGACCGCGGGGATGGGGCTCGGGGAAGGTGGGGCGCCGCCGTGTTGGGGACCCTCAGGAGAGCTGGGCTGCAGGGGCTGCCCTGAGTCAGGACGGAGCCCACCGCCCGGCCTCCTCTGTCCCTCCCGAGGGACCGTCCAGGCCACCACAAGGGAGCGCGCCATGCGGGAGGCGGGACGCCCGCCGGCCTCTACCCTCCGCGTTGGGCTGGTCCAGCAGCGGCGCCGCCTTCCGGTGCTTCAGCAGGACGCTGAGGACCCCGTCCAGCCCCTCCTTGGCGGCGAGGTGCAGCGCAGAGTTGCCCGAGCGGTCCGGCAGGCTCAGGTCGGCCCCGGCCCGCAGCAGGTCCTCCACCACGTCCTCCTGCCTCGTGATCACTGCCAAGTGCAAGGGCGTCTGCGTGGAGGGAGGGGTGGGGGAGAGTGGCACTGTGTGTGGCTGGGCCGCCTGGGTGCAGCCTCTGGCCACAGTGCCAGGCCCCTCCTGTCCCCGGGCACCCGCCTCTGCCAAGAGGCTCCCGCTCCCCCCTGCTGGCTACTGAAGCACTCCGAGTGGACTGACTCTTTCACTCACTAATTAGGCTCATCGTGGTGATACTACATGGCTTGGTTTCTCATTGCAGGCTGGCTGTTGGTATTTCTTTTGGCCAGCAGCAAATTTATTGATTTATTTTGAAGTCTCTTTTTTTTTTTTTTTTTTTTTTTTTTTTTTTTTTTTTTTTTTTTTTTTTTTTTGAGACAGAGTCTCACTTTGTAGTTCAGGCTGGCCCTGAGCTCACAATGTAGCCCAGGCAAGCTTGGAACTCAGCAATCCTCCTGCCTCTGCCTCCTGAGTGCTGGGATGTCAGGTGTGAGTCACCAGGCCTGGCACTGTGATGTGTGGTACTGATTGCTGGTGGGTGTGAGTCACCATGCCCAGTATTGTTGTATGTGGATACCCGGGGATCGAACCAGGGATCTTGCGCTTGCTAAGTAGGTGCTGGAACCACTGAGCTAAATCTCCAGACCTTATTTTGAAGTCTTTATCGAGCTAATGATCATAAATGCAGATTAACAGCCAGACTAACAGACCAAAAAATAAAACAATTACACTAAATCAAGGTATTCTTCTCCATGGATTGGCCATGGTATTTTTAAACAGATCTAGTGCTGCATTGAGTCTTCTTGGGTATCTAAGTAAAATCTATCTTTGGCTGATAATATCATGTTAGCAAGTTAAGGCTATGGTTTGATGAAGGAATTCAAATACTGAACAGAAACCATACACATAGGTGCCAGCATTCTCTTTTGAAATGGACAATAAACTTACTGTATTAAAAATACTGTTTCATGGACAGGCTTCCTGAGACCAATCAGAACAGCTTTCCCATGCCCGTTTTTCAAAAGATGTTGGTACAGGGTCCTACATGCCATAACCGGCACAGTGCCATGAAGATGAGCCCAAAGTTGGCCTTGCTGGCACCCAGCGGGCAAAATGTTCCTGTGATGAAAGCTTCCACGAATGCCAACAAGACGATTTGGAAACTGTGGTGTTTTCAAATATGAACGAGAAACGCCAACCATGAAGGCATCTTCCAAGAACAGCGATCGCGGATAGAGGACAGTGATATGTTTCACCCAAATCAGGACCCTCGCTCGGAAATCCAACCCATCGAGTGACATCTGCCTGAAGTCTGCCCTTCCTGAGCGGAGGCTGCTAGAAGCAGCAGTGGCCACAAGTGTCCTCACTGGTGTAGATGCCACTGCACGCAGGAACTGGGAGGGTGACCGGTGCCTGGTCGCCTGTATCTCAGTGACAGCAACTATTTAGTACAGCAGGAACAAGGACCCCCGCCCCCCAGTCATTCTCCTTTATCTCTGGGACTGCAGTGGCTTGGAATGCAATCATGTCCTCAAAACTCAGTGGTGCCACTAGGAGCTTTCCTCTTAAAAACAAATCTGGAGCCGGAGATTTAGCTCAGTGGTGCTGGTGCCTGCCTTGCAAGTGCAAGGCACTGAGTTTGATCCTGGTAACCACATAGGATGCTGGGCATGGAGACTCACGCCCACCAGAAATCAGTACCACACACCACAGTGCCGAGTGTGGTGGCTCACGCCTGTCATCCCAGCACTTGGGAGGCAGAGGCAGGAGGGTGGCTGAGTTCGAGGCTTGCCTGGGCTACAGAGTGAGCTCAGGGCCAGCCTGAACTACAAAGCGAGACCCTGTCTCAAAAAAAAATAAAAAATGAAAAGAACCCAGATGTGTCCACCAAAGGCTGTTTGCTATGCAATGTTTTCAGAAATGCTCTAGGACATGGGAAAAGGAGAGCAAACGAGATTGTAAAAAAGACCAGAAGTGCCAAGATACTACACCCCTCAGAAGTTAGGAATGACTGCTAGTTCTAACACCGTTTTATTCACATCACACAAAAATGTCTTGAGTAAGTGTTGTTTAATTTTCTCCCATAGTGACACCGAGGCTCTGTACGGCATTTAGACGTCTAGCATTGAGCCTTTTGCGGTGCCCAGAAGATGACAGGTGGGCTTGATGGCCCACAGGCTGCATCTGCGGGGCGGGGCCTGGGCGGACCCCGTGCAGAGCCCGTACTGGATGCCGCTGTACGTAACCCCGAGTGAGCTTCCTATGCAGACCAGGGGTGGAGCTGGAGTGGCTGATCCCTGCAGGACTGCGCACCAGGGCGGAAAGGCAGAGGCAGCCGGGAGTCCAGCCAGCACTGGGAAGGAAGGCCACGCAGGCGGTATTTAGCCAACACCTGCAGAATCCCCGCCCTGCAGACACAGGCGTCCATGCTGGCTCCAGGCAAGAGGACTTGTGTCCTGCAGGGACAGCCACTCTGACTTCCTGATATGCAGCCATCTACAGTATCTTAAAAGCCACAGGTATATGGTATTTTCATCAAACACAAACACGTAAAAGAAAAACACATGGGCAAAAATCACCTGGTCACGCTCAGTGGGAAGATCAGATAAAACAGTTCAATTCAGACATCCTGGGGTCGTGTCCACATTGTGGGGAAGGTGGGTAAAGAAGAGTATATGGTTTAAGAGGAAGAATTTTCCAAACATCCTTAATTCTGTGCCTTGACTGTCCCTGCGGTGGGCGGGCGAGGGATTTGATCACAGCAGATGGCCACGGCCAGGCACTGGATCGGGGGATGGATAACTGCCAGGTGCTCCACACAGAGCTTACAGAACGGGGCGCTCCAGGCGAGAATGGAGCCATCAGACACCCTTTAAAACAGAGCGGGATCCTCCTCCTAGCATTGTCCAGTTCTCAAGTCAGAGCTGTCCCTGGTGTATGAGGGGCGTGGAGCGGAGTCCTGCCTAAGGCCCCAAGTCAGAAGTGCCCGGCGCCCCCAGCGGGGCCTCGGCTTCCACTCCAGCACCCTGGTCTCCAGGACAGAGAGGACTTTTGCACGTAAGAGATCACAGCTGCTCATCCTCGGAGCTGCCTAAGTGCAGGTCCTTGGGCGGGACCTGTGGGCCGAGCCGCGGGGAGGTCTTTGGAAGGAGGGCTGAGAAGCCACAAGTCTCGGTCCTGGTTTTGTTCATTATACTTATGACAGTTTAAAACAAAAAAACGGTTTAGCAGTCAGAACCAAACTTTATGAGCCTAGTGACTCTCAAATGCCACCAACCCCTCAAATGGCCTGAAAGTTGGAAAAGATAATCCCTTAAGTATAAATATAAAATCAAGCATCATCCCAGTTACTCTTTGAGTTAGTTATTACCCCTTGCTTCGAAGCAAATGGCCAGAGAAGCTGACTCTGCCTGGTCTTCAGTGGCAAAGTTACCACCCTGCCAGAAACACCCATCCCCAGAAAAATCCACTGAGAGCTACGTAGCAACATCATAGGCTTTTAAGGCACATTTTAAAATGTGGAGCTAAGAATAAGGAAGTACTTAATTTCCTTTAAAGCTAAAATAAATTAACATTTACTTTTCTTTAAATAATTAAAATGTATTCTTTTAAATAAGAAAATGATTCATATCACTTGCTTTAAAAAATTGAGAATGGGGCCAGGCATGGGAGCACCTGCCTGTAATCTCAGCACTTAGGAAGCTGAGGCAGGAGGATTGCTTTGAGTTCAAGGTCAGCCTGAACTATGTATTGTGAGCCTGTCTTAAAGAAGGTTAAAAGAATGAAAAATGAGAATGGAGTGGTCTGGGGGTGCAGAGGGGTGACAGAATATATGCTCACTGTGTTTGAGGCCCTGGGTTCCTTCCTCAGCTCCCAAAAATCTTTTTTTTTGAGCCAGGGTCTCACTTTGTAGTCCAGGCTGGCCCTGAGCTCACTATGGAGCCCAGGCAAGCCTCGAACTCAGCAATCCTGCCTCTGCCTCCCGAGTGCTGGGATGACAGGCGTGAGCCACCACGCCCGGCACTGTGGTATGTGGTATTGATGGCTGGTGGGTGTGAGTCTCCAGGCCCAGCATTGTATGTGGTTACCGGGGATTGAACCCAGGACCTTGCACTTGTGAGGCAGGCACCGGAACCACTGAGCTAAATCTCGGGCCTGCTGTGGTTGTGTTTTTTGCTACTGTTAACATTCGTGCAGCAGCATACACAACAAATCCAACTTTGTGGGTTGCTCTTCCGGAGATTTCTGCTTACCTGGTAGAGATCATTTCTCATGTTGATGATGTCCTCGGAAACCAGCCCCGAGGTCACCTGCAGCAGGTCCCTCACGAGCTGCACGTGGAGGTGAATCACGGCGAGATGTAAGACGCTGAAACGGAAACAGTGTGGGGAATTCACTGGGGTGTTCACGGGCCAAGAAACACATCCTCAAAACATGACCAGTCATTAGATTGTGTCATACACCGGTACAAACTCCCAATGTTGAATGTGATCGTGATGTGTATATACAATGTACCAAGAAAGATTAAAAATAAATTTTAAAAAATGATCTGACTCCAAGACTGTGTGGCTCGCGTATCCCCGGCCTCTCTCAGTCCACCCTCTTCTGCACACGGGAAAGGTCCTCGGAGGTGATCCTGCCCCGGGTCCCCGCGCCTGGCCCCCGAGGAGTCCAGGGCAGGGCCCCGCCGCCGCCGCAGCGCTACCCCTCGCCAGTCTCTCAGGACTTTCCTGCGTCCCGGTCTCTCCGGAGGCTCGGCTCGTGGGAAGGCTGCCCCGCCCCGCCGCGCTCCTCCGTCCGCAACGCTGTGCTTCTTAGGATCTTCCCGGATCCGGAGGGAGAACTCAGGGCTGAGCTCTGGGGCGTCATGCTGTCCTGGCCCCCGGGCCGGGGAGGGCGGCTCCCAGCTGTGCTCCCGTGTCCATGTCAGGCCGCCCCGGAAAGCGCCTGATGGAGCGACTTGTCCTGCAGGAGGACACGTGCCCACAGCGAGGGCACGAGGTCGGCTGGCAGCGCGTGCCGCTGACTGCGTGGTCCAGGCCTCTCCCTTTGTGGGGAGAATCTACTCGGGCTTCGGCTGCGCGGGAGGGTCTCAGAAGGAACCGTGATTTCACTGCTTGAGAGCACTTTTTACAAGAGCAGCTTCAGGGTCTCACTTCGGCCCCCTGAATTCGGACGTGACAAGGAGACTTCTGGGCCGCCTGGCATCAGACGCAGATGCGAGGCCCACGATCAGGATGGCGTTGGACTTTGGGAGCCCGAGAACTCGCGAGCAGGGAGCTTCTCCTAGCAGAAGCCGCCCTCCTGCCCCGGCCCCACGCCCTCTGGTAACTTCCCCTGGCCCAGAGACTGGACTTGCGTTCTTGTTTGTTTTTCTGCCTAAGAACCACAGAATTGATTATCACCCAGAGGTGACACGGAGCGCAAGGAAACTGCTCCTGCCCAAAGCTGTCCCTTGCCTCCACTCCCAAGGGGACCCCTCTCTGGCTCCCCTCCTGCACCTGTCTGGCCCTCTGGGCACCCCGGGGCCTGTGTGCACATGTGTGGGGCCCTGTCAGCCTGTAGGGTGTCCGGATCCTCATTGAGGGGCCTCCCGCTCCTTCTGCTGTGTGGCACCTGCACAAGGCCGGCCGGTGGTCTCACCATGTTCTCGGTACACAGTGAGGGTGGAGATCAAAGGTCCTTTCCCCCGTGTGGGCTTCTGTGTTGAACTTAGAGCCCCGCACAGGGAGCTTAGCTTTTGTAAAGGTCTGCACGGTGTGTACTATTCTTGGAAGGTCGCAGATAAGCCTGGAATCCGGAAGGTTCCTGCCCCTCGTTATTTTTAGAGGCCTTTGAGATGGCTTTAGAACTCATAATGAAAGGACGAAGAGCACACTTTCGGGAAGGAGGCAGGTGGCTCTGCGGACGCAATTCCCACGCCTTGCGGGATTGGGCCGTGGGCTGTGACCCTAACAGAGCACAGATGCGATCGAAAATGCACTGACTGCTGCCGCCTAGCGCCATCGACCAGAAAGGCGGCTCTTAAAGACACGACACCGTCTTCACTCACCTTATTCACCAAATCTGCCGCTGTGTGACCTCCGGCTCTTCCCCAAAGTCAAAGTGACCCCCAAAGGGAAAAGTTTTGAATGGATTCAGGACACGGAGGCAGCCACCACAGCCTGACCGAAGCCGCTCAGGAAAGAGAACCCCAGAGCTGCGGCAGGAAGGGCCGGGACAGTGGGTGTCAGGAGAGACAGGCGCCCCGTGAGGGACATGGCGGCGTGTCTTTTCCTTGAACACCGGCCGCATTTATCAATTGATCCTGCGACGCCTCCTCACTTCCCGGCCCTGGGATGCCCCTCGACTCCCAGAAGCCCTCCTTACCTGTCGCCGTTCTCATCCTGCACGGCGGTGAGATGGCGCTGGACGGCCAGCAGCATCTTCACGTCCCCCGTGACGGCGTAGTCGAAGAGGGCGTTGGCGTGGCGCTTGGCGAGCTGCAGGGCCTTCTCCAGGAAGAGGTCGTCTGAAAGCAGGGACATGTCAGGGGGGTGATCTGGCCCCACACCTGAGTTGCAGCTCGCGTCCTGACAGCGACAGCCTTGCCGGCCGAGGCTCCTTTCGGGCTCTGCCTCGAGTTCACCACAAGCAGCACAATGGACACTGGCCGAAGAAAAATCAGCGCCAGGAACAGATCTAAAAATGCCTGTCTACGCCTCACAAGGGGAACTTCAGAAACGGCCAAGTGTCCACTATTTAAAGGGGAACAATCAGTCTCCAATTAATGATGATTGGCTATTGCCACAATTGTTTATAATGAATAATCTCTCGGGGCCGGAGATTTAGCTCAGTGGTTCCGGTGCCTGCCTCGCAAGCCAAGGTCCTGAGTTCGATCCCGGTAACCACATACAGTGCTGGGCGTGGTGACTCATGCCCACCAGCCATCAATACCACATACCACAGTGCCGGGCGTGGTGGCTCACACCTGTAATCCCAGCACTCGGGAGGCAGAGGCAGGAGGATTGCTGAGTTCACGGCAGCTTGCCTGGGCTACATAGTGAGTTGAGGGCCAGCCTGAACTAAAAAGTGAGACACTACCTCAATCAATCAATCAATCAATCAATCAATAATCAATCAATCTCTCGGTAAACTGCTGCTCACCGGACTCTTTAACAACTATCTGCTTAGTCAGTGTGTGAAAAAGCACTTCCTGTTACAGGCAGACAACTTTCAGTCAGCCATTTTGCTGCTGAGGAGAAGTATGGATTTTAGGGTCACAGAACAGGAACTGTCATGTCCAAGTGAAAAACAGAGGGGACGTGGAAATGCTGCTCTCTGTGCCCGAGGAGGCCCATGGCCTCCCATGACCCAGCTGTCCTGGTGGACAGAGGCGGACAGGAAGGAGACCACTTTCTGACAGCTTCTGTGTGTGGGACAGGCCCTGCCTGGCCCTAGGGCGGTGCACGCCTTGGACTCACGCACCCAGAAATCCCACAGCCTCGGCCTCTCTCCGCACGGCGCATGTCAGTGGCGCCCCGTGGTTCCCAGGGCTGGGGGTGCCCCGCTCCTCCCTGGGCTCTGGGGCTGCAATCACTTCCCCATCTTCGCCTGTGTCACAGCCTTCGGCGTCACGGTCACATTCAGCGTTTATGGATCCTGTGGGGAACACAAAACATCAGCTGTTTCTCATCAAATCTAATTAAGTTAAAATGAGCTGTTGCACATAGGTCATGTAAGGGTAAGAGGAGAGTTTACCACAGAGGGAAAATAAAAATACGAATTTATGATTCTTCTAAAACATTTCAGGTCATAACACACTTTGGGGTTTATTTATGCATTGGAGACAGGGTCTCACTCTGTCGCCTAGGCCGGCTTTGAACTTGAAGCGATTCTCCTGACTCCTGGGATTAAAGGCCTGCTCCATCACACCCGCTAGGGACTGTTTGAAATACTCACTTCCATACATTTTAAGACTTAGGTGTCATTTATCTGTCCAGGGGGAAAATGAAAATAACGCTCACCTGTGTACTGGAGGGAAGTGAAATTTTTAAAATTCTTAAAAGCAGAGCAGTGATTTCTCCCCTCACGTGAACAAACAAAGCAGGCCGCGGAGGCGCGGTCTCGTCTGCCCCTGGGTGAGCTCTCTCCGGTCCGCTGACTAGTGCTGGCCCCACTGCACTGTCTGACAGGTTCGCCTAGGCTTGTGGGCAGACCTGGTTCAAATCTCGGTTCTGCCACTGACTTCAGGCCGAGCTTCTGAGGGGGACGAAGCCCTTTCCTTACAGAGCGGTCATGGCACCCACGGGCAGGGAGCTGCACCATTTATGGAACGAAGAATGTGAGGCCCGAGTGCTGAATGGACAGCTAAGTTAAATAGATAGATGAAAAACAAAGAGTGCGGACATGCCACGTAAGGGTCCCTGGCATTAAAAAAGGTGCCACTTACCATGCTTCATGCCAGCATTGGACTTCGTGGTTCCAGGATGGAAGGTGACCCCGCCGTACGTGGGGAAGCCATAGTGTGGGAAGCCGTACCCTGAAACAGCGAGGGAATAAATGGGGACACAGGGTGGCCAGATATTCAGGCCAGCAGAGCTAAACTGAGGCAGGTCAGGCGGCGCCCAGGCCTGGGTCCCATGCACAGGGGAGGGCTCCGGGTGGGTGCAGCCTGACTCAGCTTGCCTGAGAAGACAGAAAGGCACGCTGCAGGAGGAAAGCCAAGGCGACACTGGAAACCATAGTGATCCTCGTGGAGATCTGGCCACCGCGTTCTCCTCAGGGGCTCAGGGGAGAGGGTGACTGGAAGGGTCCTTGGGACCCTCTGGCACCGGGCATCCTGCCCTCCGCAGTGTCGCCTGACTTCACGTACGTACAGAACTGGAAACTGTTCACCTCTGATGTAAGATGGTGCTGCATTTTCTGTGGCCTAGTAAGTACTCAGACTCTGCAATCTAGTATAACATGTGTGTGTGACGTAGTCAGGCATGTGTGTCTTTTCAGTATTTCCTAAGAATGTCAAGACAACAGGCCTTCCCCCAGAGCACAGGGGAAATGGATTCACTTAGAGGCCGGGTCTGGTCTCCCTGTGCAGTGCAGGCTGGCCTTGAATTCCCAGTCATCCTCCTGCCTCAGCTAAATTACTCAGGGAACATTTTCTGCGCAGCAGCGCTTGGCTGGCTTTCCCTCTGCTTCCAGGCGTGGCACGGCGGGTGCTCCCTCCTCCCTACCGGATCCGCGTCCCATGCGCTCTGGGACATGTGGGGCGGCCAGCACACCGGACTCCTCACACACTACCTTTCCTCACACTGTGCACACGCACCGTGACAGAGCTTGACGTGTAGATGAGGCACAGTGGCAGACCTAAGTAACACTAAAACAGAACGAGTCTAGTAACATCCTGTCACGAGGCTCATGTGACTTCAGTTTCTCTCTCTAAGGAGTCAAGGCAACGACTGGTATTTTTAGACTGGTGTTGACCACAGGTAACTGAAGCCACAGAAGCCAAAACTGTGGAGAAAGGGCGGCTTGTGTGTTGTAAAATGAACGTGTAAAACAAAGGTTCCTGGGTAGGGAGGTTTTAAGTAGTCTGAGACCTAGTATCTAATGATATTGCAGCCCCTACCGCCCCCTCCATGTGCCAGGCAGGAGGACGCTGCCGCCCACTCGGAAAAGGTACCAGGTCCGGTGCTGCCGGTGCCCCCTGTTCCGCCGCCACCGCCGCCGCCTCCGAACATGCCCCCGCCTCCTGCGCCTGCGCCGCCACCGCCAAAGCTGTCCGAGAAGTTGGGCATCAGCTTCTGCCGCTTCCTCTGCACTTCCTCTTTGTCTGTGTGCGCAGGAAGGAAAATGGAGGAAAGAAAGGCGGATCTGGTTACGCAGGCCTCGGGTTCTCAGCGTCCTTTGTATCATAACGGGACACAGTGCAAGGAGGAAGAGAGGCCGTGATTACTCCCACGGGTCGGCGGCTCCCCAGACCCAAGGGGCACCAGGCGGCGCGAGGTCAAGCTGACACCAGGGCCAGAGAGGGGGGTCGATGCCCCGTCCCACAAAAGCCCTCTTCCTAATCGGCTGGCGTTTCCCGTGTGTCTACAGGGAGCTGCATGCCGGGACCAGAGAATCACGGCAGTGTCCACTGGTGGGACACACGGCCGGAGAGCCAGGCGGGACGTCTATCGTAGTAACGTGGGACAGGGAGGGAGGAGAGGGCCCACGCGGGTGAAGCTAAGGTGAGCGTGGACGTCTCTGGGCAGTGACAGAGGGGCCGCCCTGGGAGCGCTGCCGTGAGCTGTGGTCTGCAGCGTGTTCCTGCTTCTCTCTGTGTTCCTTTCTTTCTCTCCTGTGATTTTCTTATGCTATGTTTCATTTCCTGCCTTCCCTCTTCTGGGCGAAGGAGGGTTTTGTTTATGCCAAACAGTCCACGGGGTGTTCATATTTCAGACAGGGGCACAGTGCTTAATCGTCCTGTCTCTGATTCTTCAGGGTCGGTTTGTCATTGTGTTCAGAAAGCTCCTGTTTTGTTTCTAAGCCGTGGGGATGGTCAGCCTGGGGCTAGAGAGGGGACATCACATTCCCCATGGCTTATACAGCAGCTAATCAAGAGCCCCACTTGTCACGCACATCACAGTCCTAGCTAGGTGTGGTGATGCACCCGTCATCCCAGTACCCTGGGAGGCTGAAGCAGGAGGATCCTAAGCAGGAGCCCAGCCTGGGTAACGGAGTGAGACCCTGTGTCAAAATCAACACTAAAGTGCCGGGCGTGGTGGCTCACGCCTGTCATCCCAGCACTCGGGAGGCAGAGGCAGGAGGATTGCTGAGTTCGAGGCTTGCCTGGGCACCATAGTGAGCTCAGGGCCAGCTTGAACTACAAAGCAAGACCTTGTCTCAAAAAGAAAAAAAAAAAAATGATCCTGCAAAGTCAACACTAAAAAGGGCAGAGGAATGTGGCTCAGGGTGAGGGCTGAACATTCACAAGAGCTCAGGCAGCTGGAAGGGGAAGTGAGAGGAGGTGGGAAGGACGGGGAAGGGCCTGGCTGCGGCCCACGCCCAGCAGCACCCATGGGCCTGCACGCTGGGGTTTCTAGGAGACTCTGGCCGACGAGCAGGTGCACCCACACCTGACCCAGCTGTGGGAGGGCATGGCCCGGAAGAACACAGGGCTCGAGGGGGCACTGTCAATGCTCCTGCCCATGGGGATGCCCGAGTCAGGGGTCGGGTTGCTGCAGGTGACCCCCAAGCGGGGCACCAAAGCCACCTCCCTGACAAAGCACAGCTCCGTCCTGGACTCCTGGGGTCAGCGGGCTCAGAGGAGACGCCCTGCAGCAGTGATCCACCTGGTGCCCACCGTGTCTCAGCGGAGACGCTCTGCAGGCTGGCTCTCCCCGGCCCCCTGAAGTTGGCTCTGGCCTTGCCCTGCCCTGGCAGCCACGGGCCTGTCCCACAGGGGCAAGTGCCGTGACTGAGGACGCCACAGGCACACAGCTGACCGGCGGCTCTTTCACCTAAGCAGTGACCTCAGTCTTCATCCCGGATGCCTGACCCCGAATGACTCGAGAAACACTGGATTTGAAGACAAGTTTTCCAGTGTCTAGATCTCATGACAAGTTTGGTGGAGTTAACATTATTTTTGTAGGCTGACCTAATTGCACGACCTCAAATGAGTATATTACCTGTCTCTTGTCTAAAAATACGGGCCATCGATTGACCACTTCCCAGAAGCTGTTCAGCAGGTGACGAGCTGACCTCAAATCAGTGCGTCCTCCAAGCAGAACAAGCACAAGAGACTAAACCGTGTTACCTTTGATCTCGGGGTAGTAGAGGAAAGGCTTGGGCTCGCTTGTTTCCAAATCCGACTTCCTCCGGAGCTGGACGAACACTGAGGCCGGTTTGGTGATGTTGACATCTTTATACTTGGGGGTTTTGAAGACGATGGCGAACTGCAGGACACAAAGACTGACATGTTAGTGTCGGGCTGCAGGGTTTCTGGCAACATGCTGCCTACTCGACATACTCCTGTGTTTTTATTTATACCAACGCTTAACGCGTGCCGTGCAATCACAGCACCCTAATGCCACCCCGCCGTGGAGGGGAAACAGCACTTTGCACAAAGACCCCGACCTCTGTCTCTCCATTTATCCAATATTTGGATCGTCCCCCAGCTACAGGTTTCACACATAGAAGATTCACTGAAAACGCTTATTTCTCTTCTTTCTCATCAGCCTCTAAAGCCTCCCAGATCCCCTGTAGCAACGTCAGAGAAGCAGCCAGGCTCTTGCTTTCCTAGCTGAGGAGAATAAGCTACACCTGCTTGCAGGGCTCCTGCCCGTTCCATCCCTGTGGTGCCGGGATAGTTAGGCAATTCAGCCTTTGTGAGTGTGGTTCATTTTTTCCTATGTCCCACACTCACCGGGATCTGGCTATAAGAAACTACACAAAAGGCATAGAGTGGTGGTGCACACGTTGGGTGACCCTCTTTGCCCTTTCCACCCTGCATCCCCCAACACCCCAGGCTGCCAGTTCTAGCTCCACAAACCCTTAATTTGCTACATCTCCCTTTGGTTTCTTTGTGAACAGAAAAGTCGTTTTTTTATAGTCATTCTGTTCTATACCCAGCATTTAAGTGTTCTTAGTGCTGTACCTTGGGCCGTCTCTGGATTAGTTCTGAGCATACTGGTTTCTTTTTAATAACTGCACAGTATCCTAGATAGACCATGACTTATTGAACTGACTGCTTATTGATCAAGGCATTTGAATTGTTCTCAATTTTTTATGAGAAAAATGTTCCTTAATCATTCACAAGAAGAAGGCTCATTGCAAAGGCGGAGGCTTAGCATGTTCATCTCCTGACTGATCAGCTAGAAGCCCCTACTTTCTGGTCTTTCCAGGGCAATACTCTCAGACAGGCCTTGACACAACTGTTCTGAGAACACAGGGTTTCATGGGAAGGCACAGCCTTAGGGAGAGAAGACAGACCCCAGAAGTGTCCTGCCAGCCTCTCAGCGAAGACCTGGCCTGCAGGTCTCTGGTGGGAAGGATTTCTAGATGGCCTCTCAAAAATGGAACCGTTTCAGGGTGGACAATTGTGATGTTTTGGGGTGTTTCATATAAAGAAAATGAGTACTGAATTTCAACAAGGTGCGATGTAGAAGATGAAGATGGTCCTCTTACCTGTCTGTGGACATCTGTGGGGGAAAAGTCTCCAAATCCTTCCCAAATGCCTCCGTTTTCCTCCTCTTCATAGAACCGAATCTGGATGTCATCTGCAAACAGTCACAAGCAGGGATGTCATTGTGCAAGTGGAACCGGACGTAAGGACAGGCTAGAGGGCCAGGCTGGCTCAGGGTTGTACCTACTGGACACTCCTGTTTCTTGAAAATAATCAGTAGAGCATATTCAACATTTACAATTTATACAAATCTTAAGAAAACTTCCTCACCACAGGGATAGGGTGTAAGTTTCACTTCCTGTGGTAGAATCTTAGGGTCAACTGGTCAACCTGAGCTTTCTCTTGTTCGGCGTTTAACCTGCCTCCTTGCACTCCTGAGAGGCTGAGGCACTGAAGGAGTATCAGTGCCCCGAGTGGGGTGTACAGCCGCCCACAGGAGGCAGCTCACAAAGGGCCTACTGGAGGGCAGATGCTGTCCCAAGCGCTTCCTATGTACACATCAACGCATCGAGCCCTCACCATGACCCTGGGAGGTAGGTGTCCTCTTACGCTCACTTTGTGAAGAGAACGGGGCCCAGAGAGTTCCTTAAGTGACTTATGTAGGACTGAACAGCCAGCGAAAGAAGAAACCAGGATTTCAACACGTCGGGTTTCAGAGCCCGCGTGCTCACACGCTCTGCCCGCCGCCTCCTGTCATCTTTCCCTAGTCCCTGCTGAGTAATGGGTCAAAATGCACAGGTAGTCAGTTCAGTTGGCGGCCGCGGGTTCTTTTTTCTGCGGAACCAGGACTGTGTAAGTCAGGCCGGCAACCCCTGGCTTCACTTCTCATTTCACAGGAAAGACCACAGCCCTGGCTGATGAAACGAGGCACTCATTTCCGCTTTGGCGCAGGGTTAGACACTCCTTCACCTGGAGGGACGATTTAGTTTTTCAGATTCTTTAAACCGAGGGCAAAACTTCTGTGCTAGCCCAGGAGTACTGACCATGAATGCAGACAAGGCAACTCAGCCGGAAATGCGTGCTGCTCAGGACGGAAGCCGGAGGGGGACCGGGAGCCCTGCGAGCAGCGTCAGCAGTGACGGTATTTGGAGAGGAGTGCATATTCACTTTACAGTCAGATCCCACTTTTTCCTGACTTCCTATCTCACAGCACTGAGCCTCTACTGAGTTATTTCACAGCGGTGCTACCTTTACTTAAGACTGATTTCTAGTTCTGCATCCACTTCATTTGAAAATGCCAACTAGGTAGTAAATAGACATTCATTATACTGGGCATTATGTTTATTATCTTATTTTTATCAAAAAAGAGTGAAGGTAGGGGCCGGAGGGTTGGCTCAGTGGTTCCGG
>PVIC010027449.1:0-24040 GCA_004025085.1 Thryonomys swinderianus
GAAGTTCCAAATGTATATGAAGTGATTAGGCAATGCTATTTTTATTTTTATTTTTAAAATTTTTTTTAGTTTTTTGAGACAGGGTCTCACTTTGTAGTTCAGGCCAGCCCTGAGCTCACTATGTAGCCCAGGCAAGCCTCGAACCCAAACCAATCCTGCTTTTGCCTCCTGAATGCTGAGATTACAGGCATGAGCCACAATGCGCAGCATTGTCATATGTAGTACCAGGAATCAAACTTAGGACCTTTTTCTTGCCAGGCAGATGCTGGAACCATTGAGCTAAATCCCTGGCCCAGAGCTTTTTTGTTTTCAAGAGAAATCTTGTAGTTGTTTAGATAAGGGAATCAGAGAAGATCCCCTCAGAGAATGGGTATGTGCTACCCCGTCATTTACACTGAAATCTTCAGGAAGAAATTATTTTAAAATGTATTTTTATTAGCTAAAATACAAAAAAGTCAGAAAAACTTGAGATGGGGAAAGATTGATAAATTAGAAAAATACAAGGATTTCTATCAACAATTTAGATCTTTATAAAATCTTTAGCACAGAATTGTACTGAAGATTGCATATAGGAGAAGACACAATAAATTTTTCTTGATGCCTGGATAAGATAAAACAATCTTTGGCCTTAGTACAGTTTTTTTTTTTTTTTTATGTGACAGCGTCTCGCTTTGTAGTTCAGGCTGGCCCTGAGCTCACTATAGAGCCCAGGCAAGCCGCCACGAACTCAGCAATCCTCCTGTCTCTGCCTCCCGAGTGCTGGGATTACAGGCGTGAGCCACCATTCCCGGCATTGTGGTATGCGGTGTTGATTGTTGGTGGGCGTGAGTCTCCACGCCCAACATTATATGTGGTTACCGGGGATCGAACTCAGGTCCTTGCGCTTGCGAGGCAGGCGCCCGAACCACTGAGCTAACGTGCTGGAACCCTTAGTACAGTTTTGATTACATGGCTATATGAAATTAATTGATTTTCCTGTTTTTGTAGCTGAGGAGGTTGTAACTAGGATGACAAATATTTGTAAAGCAAAGAACTAAAGATTTTGACAAAGATGAGAAGGAATGGGCAGGCAAATAGTCATGAAAAGAGAATAAAGAATGAAATTGGTAATTTTCACATACGTCTGGCCACCTGCGTGGTCACAGGCTCAGATCAGATGGTTAGGTAGTATGGAGGATTTATGTGACATCTTTGCCAAATTTTGCAGCTTAATTTGATCACATGGCCAAATACAGTGTGTCATATGGTTGTTGTCAGCTTTATTGTTGGCTCTTGGTTATATATGAATTACCTATTATCAAATTTAGTTTCCTATTCTCAAAAATGGGAATGATGATATCTATTCAGTGCTGTTTATCAATAATTATAATAGTATTTGGAATATATATCAACTAACGTAGACATTTTACACTTCACTACATAGTTGTTATAAATTAACAGTTGTAGATAATCTGTCATCTTATGTGTCACATGTAATATATTAGATCACTCAAATATTGTTTAACATACTAAATATTTTTTTTTATATTTCTTCCAGTTAGTTAAAGAAGTGCTCCATTTTGGGTGCCCTTAGACCGATGGAAATCGGGTCTAGATTTTTTAAGACCTTCGATTTTGGAGATACAACTTCATAATTTAAATGCTATGTCGATGTGGCCATGATACTTGCTATTTTCAACTTTATTGTTTCAGCTAATGTACTGGGTTTACTTGACAGATAATAAGGCAGGACCAAAGCAGAACCATTCGTCAGATGGAACTACACTGGGTTTTGTGAGCAGGTGTCCACCAGGGCTGGGACTTCAGGGTGACCTCTGTCATGTGCTTCCCATTGTTTTCTTGTGGTGTAATGAAATAAACTGTCGAGCTTCACTGTGTAGTCTTAAGGGTCCTTGGACCTTACCCAATGGGGTTTTGTTTTAAAGAATAGTAGTGCACCCTGAATGTATATCTTAATAATTATCACAGCTGTTTTCTTCCCATCTGGTGGGGAGCAAGAATAGAGCAGCATTTTTTTCTGTGCTCGCTGTGATCACGTGTTGCCCCTGACGTGTATATTTCAGGCACATAATAGGTCACATTGTGTACTCATCTTGTCGTTTCACACTGCCCTTTGCCATCTGAGACTTTCCCTGACTTTCACATTTCCAGTTCCCTAAGCATTTGACCAAAAAAAAAAAATCATCTACAAAACCAGCTACAGAAGCAGCTTGCCTCTGTTTCTATTTCATCCTCCCTAAGGGTGATGTGCTGCCAGCCCACAGCTTCACCACCGGAAGCCATTACTTTCCCTGAAATGCGCGCACTCTGCCTCTTCCACAGTAGGTTTCCCTCACTGTGAACATTGCTCTTGCCTTTTCTGCCTCTCCCCTTTTTTCTTTACATCCTTCCTTCCTTATTCAGGGAGAATTTATGCTTCTTACCCTTGTAGAAGTCAAATACATAGAAATTCGGTATTCACGATTCACCCTGCTGTAATTGAAGCTTGCTTGAAATTGTTGGTGATCATTTCTGATACATTTCATTACACTTCTGCGTCGCTCACGAAGAGGTTCTCTATCTCCTGATTTCAAAAGCTGCAGTCAGTGTTCCAAAAAAGAAATTTTCATCATGAAAATAGATTGTGTTTTAAAAATTTGAATTACAAATTAGATTCCTTAGGTGTGAAATTTTATGTTACATGCAGAAAAAGAAAATAATGCATTCCAAGTATTAATTACTTAGGGAGGAGTATATTTATCATAATAAAAGATCTACCTCGTATAAACTCTGGGGAAAGAACAGAGAAAATATATTTAATTTTATGTACTGCCTACAGTTGAATCAAATCTTAAGAGAAGACACGGACAGCTTAGATTTTCTAGGGATATAGAAAACTCATTTTTATGATATCTTGATAACTACAGTTAATTTGTAAAGGCCCTTGTTCTTGCATTCTTGTTAGCTTGCTGATAGAAGTGTGGAACTCCTGGTGGTTTCAAAAGGAATTTGGACATGGATCAGCTCTGTGGGATGTAAATAAGTTCAGATTTAACAAAAATATTTCTGGCAGTTATTTCTAACTCTTAAAGCTCTCTAGTGAAACTTTGTAGTATTAAATACATTTTTCTAGGCATACAATTAATATTTTAAAATTTTTGTTTTGTTTTCTTTTTACTATACCAAAAACACAGTCTCATTGTGCTAAGATTCAGAAAGCCACATTCATTTCAGTTTGATACTACTAATCATTATCAGTGGTACCTTAAGATAGAAATGAACATTATCCTTCCCAAAGATGGAATTATATAACTAAAGGTTGCATTGTAATTCCTCAGATGAAGCTATATACCTAAAAGTTGAAGAAAGTGAAAAGCTTTCAGTTTCATACTTAACTGTAGATAGTTTAGGTTAAGCTCTAAATTCTGTGTTAAATGAAAATTATTTAAAAATGCTGTCCTTGGGCCGGAGGGTTAGCTCAGTGGTTCCAGTGCCTACCTTGCAAGTGCAAGGTCCTGAGTTCGATCCCCGGTAACCACATACGATGCTGGGCATGGAGATTCACGCCCACCGGCAATCAATACCACATACCACAGTGCTGGGCATGGTGGCTCATGCCTGTCATCCCAGCACTCAGGAGGCAGAGGCAGGAGGATTGCTGAGTTTGAGGCTTGCCTGGATTACATAGTGAGCTCAGAGCCAGCCTGAACTACAAAGCGAGACCCTGTCTCAAAAAAAAAAAAAAATGCTGTCCTTTAGTTCAGTTTATGTTTATACACACCCACCACTTGCTGGAGGTCACAAAAAGAAAGATAAAAATCTATGAGAGTTGTGTCTTCATATTGCATTTATGTTAGGATTTTGACATTAACGGGGAGACACAAACTGAAATACTGTTCAAGCTTATCCATATGATAGAAAATTTAACTGTTTTGATGTGCAGTATGTGCAGGTCTCCCTGACACAGAGCCATAGAACCTGTGTGACTTACCAAGATGCATGGCACAGTTTGCTAACTGCAGGACAACCGTCCAGCCTTTTCTGGTTTAACCATATACAGAAAAGCACTGTATTTGGAAACACTTTATCCTATTCATTTTGAATATAAATTATAAATCTCAAATTGATCCCCAGAGAAACTCTTAGTTCGCAATTATATGCTTCGTATTATATACAAAAAATTCTAGTTTGCACTCTACTAAATCCTGTTTTCTTTACTCCTTCCTCGCTGTTTAATATCTTTTTCAAATACTTACCAAAAGCAAGGTCCATGATAGATTTTGTGCTAGATTTAGGAGCTCAAAATTAAGGGATTCCTTTTATAGAGTGCACATTCTGATAAGCCAGGCACACAGCAAAGACAAAAAAACATTTAGGAATGAACTGCAGCCAGGGAACTGACTAATGGATCCATGAACACGTGTGTTTATGAAGGTATAAGTAAGAGTTTGTACTTTTGTAAGTTTTAAAAGTTCTTAATATCCATCCTTCTAATGAGAGGGAGAAGGAAAGAGAGAAAAGGGAGCAGGAGAGAAGAAGGGGCATCCAACTTCTTTAAAACGCAGGGCAAATTCTTCTAAAGTAATAGACAAATCTGTATGTAGTCAGGAGCCCGGTACATGGAACCTATTGACTTAAAATTGCTCTTCATCATTCTTTAGAGCAAGGCTGTTAAACAAATTTTAATTTCCTCATTTGTCAAATGAAAATAAAACAGGCAAAATTTTAAAATTTCTTACTTTGAAGTGATTTTATATTTATAAGTAGGTTGTAAGATAGTTTGATATTGCTAATGATTCCTTTTTCTGTTTCATACTCAATACTGCATAAGATCTTATGATTCAGAAAGGTACTTTTATATTAGAGGACATAAAAGATGCACTTGAAATAAACCAAAATAAATAAATAATTGATACATGCAGAAGTAAGTAGGCAGAGACAGGCTCAAAAACTATTTGAAGCCGGGCATGGTGGTGCACACCTAGAATTCTAGCACTCAGAAGGCAGAGGCAGGAAAACTGCTATGTGTTTGAGGCTAGCCTGGGCTCCAAAGTGAGTTCAGGGTTACCCTGAACTACAAAGCAAGATGTTGTTTCAAAAAAGTAAATGAATGAATGCATGCATGAATGAATGAATATTTGAAAAAGTGTATGGCTCATTGCTTTTATAGTCAATTTTTATTAATTTCAGTTCAGGATGTTCATGTCAAATAATTCCCTTTTCTTCAAATCCTGAAAATCTCAGAACAGTGAACCAAAATTGACACTGATTTGTCATAAAAAGAGTGCCACTTTTTGAGAAAGATTAAAAAATCAGTACTATACTCATCTCTTTAGACTGCCATGACAATAATGAGACTAGATGACTTACAGAAGTTTGTTTGTTACACTTCTGAAATCTAGGAAGTTCAAGGTCAAGGTTGTTATCCAGTGAGTACTCTTCCTAATAGCTACTTTCTCTCTTGTCTGCTTCAGTGCCACAAGAGAGGGACAGACCTCTTCCTCAGGAGGCTGTCAGGACTATTAGGTTAGAACCTCAGTCTTCTCCCCTAGCATAGTGTTTATTACCTACTACAGGCATTACTTCCAAATTAAGGAATTTGGGAGATAAGACTTCACCATGTAAATTTTTGGGAGAGTGAACAACTCAGTCCAAGTATCTAAATTTAGTTTGTAGAAACATACATATGAGTTACTAGCACAAAACTTTGAAATTAGTAATTCATTTTGTGTTAGGTATCTATGTATGCTCCAAATTTAAGTAAATGCAGATAAAATATTTGAAAAAAAATACATCTACAGAGATCATGTACGAACTTTTTTTCCTTGTCATTACAGCCCAAACAATGAAGTGTAATAGCCACTTACGTAGGATTTACACTGTATTAGATATAAGTGATCTAGAGACGATTTTAAATGTACATAGGGTGTAATTTACTGCTTGAATGCTAGAGAATTAGAGTAGTATAAATTTACATATTATAAGGGCATCTATATACCCTATAGTTTATTTTATGATGAATAGAATCTTGCATGACACTTTAAAAAATAATTGGAAAAATGCGCTTGAGTAAAGGTTAGAATATTTTACATATATTTGTTTCAGTTAGTTCTAGGTATCAGGGTAAAAAGCAAAGGGAAAACTTGTCATGTCATTACACTAACTAGAAAGAAAAAGCCAAAAGATACAAGGATAAAAACAAGAGACTGTGATGAGGCCATCTACATTTCTAGTGAGGCTGGAATCCTTGTGTTCTGTAAGATAAATGGAAGGGTAATTTCTCATGATGGAACTGTGTTGCAGGAATGGTAATTAAAGAACCAAAACGGAAATGATTAACATCATTCCAGCAAGTGGTGTGTGTAAACAGTGTGCAGTTATCTGATAAGAATGTGTCCCTTAGAATGTTTACTTATCTCCTTAGTTAGAATGCTGACATGTTTTAAGGTATTTAGCTGCAAGTACACAAACAAAATTGGGCCAACACATACATAATGTTCAACAGATGTGAGTTTGAAAGATTTGTGATCACTAGTGAAATTAGTCAAACCATGCTTAAATTAGATTTTTCTGATTTGTGAGTCATTTGAGGGTCCACATTGGAGCCGCATGTGTATGGAGAGAGAAAGATTACACATTCTGCATTTGGCTCTTTGGAATGAAGAAGAAATAAGATAAAAACTGCCATGTTCTTTCCCATAACATATCTTAAGTGATTCAGTTCTATTTCTCACATCTACTCTGTTGTTCACATAATTTATGTAATTTATCAATGGAATGATTGCAGGGCCAATTTAAAGTGGGTAACTCTGATGTCTTGGTTACTCAGAAAAAACAGACAAAAATGTATAGTTACTGACATTGGATTTATTTATCCCTAGAAAGTGAAATCCAAAACACCTATAATTGTTACCAGTCAAGCAGATCACAAAAAAAAAAAGAGGGGAATTATCACATTGTTAGAGCAGACAGCGTGAAATAATTTGTAAAGCTAAAATCAGACATAGAGTCTCTAAAGAAATACTGAGCCAAGTCTAAAAAAAATGTCTCTATTGTAGAGTATATATATACAATCTTGCAAAAGTAACTTGATAACCTTAGTATTGAATGATGAGATATAGTATAAAGTTTGACATTGAGATTAACGGCAAGCTTTATAACAGAGGGTAAGTTATCTCTTTGTTTAATCATTGTAACACCTGAAAATAGACTTCTACCTGTGGCAGGACAGCTGTATTCAGTGAATTTGGTAGAGCATTTGTGGTGTGTAATGATCTGAAACAAGATTGTTTTTCCCATTGATTAGATCATTTGTAGAGAATGTGAGTGCAATGGATAATGGAAAATACACTGAAGTGAGTGAAAATTTGGGACTAAAGTTGGAGAAGGGCGGGCTTTCTGCTTGAGATCCAATTAAGATTTCACAGTGAATATTTATGAGCATGTCATATTTGAATGATAAATATCCTGTGATGTATATTTTTTCTCAAAGCTACTGTCTTCACACTGTGACATTTGATTTATGTTAAAGTTCGATTTCCCTCTGTAAACTCTGAACACACAGATAAGATCTGGTAATTTGCAGTGGTTCATTTTTAACTCTCCCTACCCAGACCTGAGGCATATGGGAAAGAAAAGAGAAATTCTAAGGAGCATAGAGATCTAGGTACTCCAGAGGCTTCAACTGCTACTCAGTAGCTTCTTATTTTTCAAAATAGTGAGCTGTCGTGGAATTTAGCAAAAGACATAAGGTATATTACATAATTTTGGTCATAGGACACGTGTCCAAAATAAGGATTTTATCAAATTCCAAGTTTAAAATTACATCTAAATGTTATATTAATAGCAAAATTTTCATGAAAAAAGAGAAAATATATTCTCATTATACTTTAATATTACATTTGCCTTGGTCTTAAAAGTCATTATCCTATTTAAACTCAAGACATACCTGTACATTATTCCCAGTGGGTGATCGAGTGGCCTCAGGTTCTTTGCTTAGTGAGAATAGCGGGTGTTACGGAAATACGCATTTGAGACTTCCACTATCCGAGTTTGCATTTTGGTTTCTCCATTTCCAGACAATATTATTTCAAGCAAATAATGTATCTTCCCATTATTTGATTTTTATAATTTATATAGAAGCAGGAATGTTAACTTCATAAGGCTATTACAGAAGTATTGAATTTTAAACTTGTTTGAGATGAGTAACTTATGTTATGAAATCCCACGATAAAGTACAGAAAAGGTAGGTTGTATTTCTCAAAGTCGAGGAACCTTGTGAGGAAAGGGACTGAGCAGGCCAGGTATTGCATCTGAGCATGCTCCCTGGCTAGCGGTGAAGGTCCAGGAGGCCCACAAAGACAGGCAGCCATGTCAGAGGAAGATACTGACTCTACAACAGTGTCCAGTTTTAGCCCATGTGTCACATTTAGCTTTAAAATATTTTAAGGCAGCAACCAGCAATCTTGAACTTCTCCATCTTTAAATGAATGCTTGAAAGATTGTTGATCAAAGCATTACACATGTGACATAATTTCCAGTGCTGCCCTCCTACTTAGCTGTCCAATCAAAATTAAATCTCAGTAACCTTTAATAATCTATAACTGTTAAAAATATCAATGTTTTATATTTCTTGGTAGTTAACAGAAATCCTATGCTAAACCATGATTGCATTTTTTTCCTTTCATTTTTAAAATAAAACAATGTGAACAGTGAAAAATTAAGAGGAGCTGAAATATATACAATTAAAAAGACCAGATTGTGCTGAAAGCAATAACTAAACTAAATATTAACTATAAAAGCACAAATAAGTCTCCCCAAAATTATGTTCCTCAAAAAATATTAAAATAGGTTTTAGTAACTCTTCTTCCATGACCAACTGTGAAAATTTTACTGCAGAAACTGCTAGTTGCTTTGGATTATTTTTGTCTTTAGGTCTTGCAGCTATCTCTGATTATTTTACAAGTTTAAACAACCTATTTCATCAATAGGATGTTTGTTCTTTCACCAGGAGAACTTGCCTATGGCATTGTTAGCACAGTGCAGAACTCCGGGGCCAGGACACTGCAGTAGACAAACTGAACTGTGTCTGATGTCTTCGAGGGAACATGATTTCCTCTGAAATGTCACTGAGTGTATTTACAGCTCCGACCCTAGCTCCAACCTTGCTGGAACCTGCAAGTTCTATGACAGTCTATTCTAATGGAAAGATGTGGGGACTCAGACCAGAGAAAGAGAGGTCCAGATTTGTATGATAATTACACCACCCTGATAATGCAGATCATGTGCTTGATCTTTCCTATAATTCCTGTAATGGGTCTAGTTCTGTTTGCAAAAACACTCATACATCATGCAAAGGAGGAACCCAGAGGAGGAGTAAAGACCCAGCTGCTTCTGTGGCTGTCTGAAAAGTAGAGTGTATGGACCAATCCTCTCTTATAGCAAAAGATGGCAAGAAAACATCAAATGATACCTGTCCAGCATAAGAGATATAAGGAAATTGGGTTCAGGGCTAAACAAATGATAACTTTAGAAAAATGACATAGCTCTTTTGATTTGTTTTCTCTTAAGTTAGAAATGATGGTAGAGCCTGGCGTGATGGCTCATGCCTGTAATACCAGCACCTGGGAGGCAGAGACAGGAGGATTGCTGAGTTCGAGGCTTGCCTGGGCTACAGAGTGAGCTCAGGGCCAGTCTGAACTACAAAGCGAGACCCTGTCTCAAAAAAAAAAAACAAAAAAAACAAAAAAAACAAAAAAAAAATGATGGTGGAGTGATCTGCATAATGTGTGACCTTCTTTGGCTAGGTTGCCCAAATTAGAGGGTACTTTAGATAGCAATGTATTAATACTCTAAGCAGTGCGTTGAGAAATGTAGACTAATTTTTAACTTCTAATTCAGGGCCCTACTTTGGGGAAATCTGAGTGTGAGTCTCAGCATGCTTGCTAACTTTGAGATGATTCAGCTCACTTAATCTAATTTTAGAAAATGAGTTCAATGATACAGATCTTATGCAATAGAGTTCTTTTTAGGACCAAATTAGATGAAATATATAAAGCACTTCATGTTTGATGTATAGAAGGCATTCATTAAGTATTTAAGGATTTGGTGTTATTGTTAAAAATGGTGGCATGAATTTTGGCTCTGTGTTCCATTGTTTCTATAATACACCTAATTCAGTCAGGTATTTTCTTTTGAATGTATGTTTTTAAAACAACTGAAACTCTGAGGACAAAATAAGGATAAACTCAACAAGATTCATCGTGTTTGCTTTCTTCCTGACCACAGACAATTCCTTTAAATTACCACTCCTTGTTCTGTCATTTATCATAGAGGGACAAGGACTCTAGCTTTCCCTGCTTTACGAAGTTGGAGTCAAGCTTGAATCAGATAACATGTTACAATGCTCTGTGATATATGAAATATTAAATGCTAGATACGAGGGTTTATGAGAAGGATAGATACTAGTCATATATATATATATATATAAATATATATATATAAATTTTATATATATATATAATATAAATTTTTATATATATATAATATATATAAATATATATATAAATATATATATAAATATATAAATTATTATATATATATATATAAATTTTTTTTTTTTTGAGACAGGGTCTTGCTTTGTAGTTCAGGCTGGCCCTGAGCTCACTATGTAGCCCAGGCAAGCCTCGAACTCAGCAGTCCTCCCGTCTGCCTCCCAGGTGCTGGGATTCCAGGTGTGAGTCACCACGCCCAGCATTGTATATGGTTACTGGGATCAAACTCAGGACCTTGTGCTTGTGACGCAGGCGCTGGAACCACTGAGCTAAATCTCCGGCCCGATACTAGTTATATTTATAAAATATAAAAATAACAGATTTGGAGCACAGATAATTTCAGTAATTATTGCAGAATAACCTGGGCAGCGTATTTTGATACTTATTGATGAACAATACATAGATGCATATAAGTGTATGTATATGTGTGTGTGTGTGTGTGTGTACACATACACTTATCTGTACTTCTTGCCACTGGTGAAGCAGTTCTGAAAGTTCTTGCCAGAACTTTCAGAACTTTAGCTGTGGTACTGTGGCTGGCTCAATTTAAAACCTTACTTCATGGTTATTTGGATTTCCAGGAAGATCCAGGAGGTCTGTGACTCCGGTTCTGGGGAACAGGGTGTTTGATCACCCACTTTAAGGCTCGGATCCAGTAGCCTTGCTGTTGACTGTCAGTCCGGTTTGGCATTCTCTAGTTCTGCTTGTGCCTCCTAAAGTCACTCACAGGAGGGTTTCTCAGACCACTTCAGACAGGGGTAAGGCCAATGGTCAAGTGTGTTTGAGGAGTATTACTGAGATTTATTTGAATATGTCATTTACTGTAATAATTTTTAAAATTTAAACCTTCACTGTAGGTTGTGATCACTTCTCATATAAAATGCTTGTCGGGTTTGCGTGTTACTTGTATAGTTTACATGTTCGGAGTCAAATCAGATTTAAAATGACCAAGGACAGCTTTTCAAATCACACCTTTGAAGAAAGAGCACATGATACTAACATCAGAACATGGCTCTACTTTTTAAATCTCTACAGATTGTGCATCTTTAAGAGTTTCTCAGCAGGCAAGACATTCCAATATACTTAAGATTCAAAGAAAAGATATGATTAAGAGAGACAAAAAGTAGGATTATTGAATAATCTCTCAGTTTCTCAGTTAATTTTCTTTCCTCTTTTTTTTTCTTTTGCCTCATATCATGCCTTAGAGAAACTCATTTAGTTTGACATTTGACTAAAATGTTTAGTTAGGACCTCATGATCTTATACTTCATTCAATTATGCATTCAAAAACTGAGTGTGACTGTATCTTTAGATTTGCAAGTGGTAGGATTTAAAGATTGTCAGCCTAAGTATTGACAATCAATACTGATTTTTTGAAATTCTACAGATTGTGATATTCTAAGGAAAGAGCATTGAACTTCTCCATGTAATTTACTTGTATAAATAGGAATTGTTTTCTGTATGTTTTTAAAATCTAAATGAGCAGAAAATGAATACTTTATGATTCTGATTGCCTACCAGTACATACAAGGAGTATGTAAACTTTCCTAAGGGGAAATATTACCAAGCTTTTCAGAATTGCCAATGTAAAGGGAACAGTTTGGATAAGCTTGTGTTCTATAACACAGTTGATGAACAACAGAGGAAATGGAAGATTAGAAGTCGTTCTCTTTTTTTCTACTTAATTTAAGTATCAAAAGACATGATGCTGAAAGTAACCATCTAAAGAGTGTGGTACGAAGAGGCTAAGGATACCCTGACGTGCATGACAAAATGCCTAGATGAGTATTGTTGATGCACAAAAGCAGTCTGACTGTGATCAGATGAAAGGTAAAAGAGTAGGACAAACTGTACAATCAATACCAAAAATCCTCAGGGTTGCTTGATGTAATGATGATGCTCAACTCACCCAGAAGCTTGGGGGAGACTTGTAGTATGTATTAGGATCTCTGCAGTAGACTTATGGGCATAAACTTTTTTTTTTGAGACAGGGTCTCGCCTTGTAGTTCAGGCTGGCCCTGAGCTCACTATGTAGTCTAGGCAAGCTTTGAACTCAGCAATCCTCCTGTCTCTGCCTCCCTAGTGCTGGGATTACAGGGGTGAGCCACCACACCTGGCACTGTGGTATGTGGTATTGATTGCTGGTGGGCGTGAGTCTCCACGCCCAGCATTGTATGTGGTTACCGGGGATCGAACTCAGGACCTTGCGCTTGCGAGGCAGGCACCAGAACCACTGAGCTAACCCTCCGGCCCTGGGGATAACTCTAATCCTTCAGTAGATGTACCTGCCCCGATTGGGAAACATGTATTTTGTTGATGCAGATAGAAGCGATGCAGGGTAGACAGCTGAGCACTACAAGCTTTTCACTCAGTCACCTAGGCTAACCTGCTTCCTTCTTCTGCCCTTCTCTTCCTGAATTGAGAGCTGTAGTACCTTGTCTTCTATAAAGCAGCCAATACACAAATAGTATTCAACAAAGTATACTCAATGTGTACTTTTAAAAAAATGTATGTTAGAAAATGGTAATTTCAAGTGCCATTTTTGTTGGCTCGGTGACAATATCTGCTTAGAGAAACTCAGTTCTGGACCCATGTTTGTCTCAGCTGTAATTGCATCTCACTGCGAGGTGTCATCAGCCAGATAGTAATTTTAATCTATGTGTGTGCTTCTCAGGGAGTCAATGATTTTTCTTTTGTATTTATGCTGATCTCTAGCAAAGTGATGAGCATTCTTAAGTATACCTATTATCATAATCTTATCAACAGCTAGTGCCAGTGTCGGTCTTCAGAAGCGTGTGACCTTGAAATCCTTCAAAATCCTGATTTACAAATCCAAGTCTAAAAAACTGCACAGAGGAACTCGACTTTATTTTTTTTTTATTTTTTTATTTTTTTTTTTTTTTGCTTTTTGGAGACAGGGTCTCACTTTGTAGTTCAGGCTGGCCCTGAGCTCACGATGGTGCCCAGGCAAGCCGCCGCGAACTCAGCAATCCTCCTGTCTCTGCCTCCCGAGTGCTGGGATTACAGGCGTGAGCCACCACGCCCAGCATTATATGTGGTAACCGGGGATCGAACTCAGGTCCTTGTGCTTGCGAGGCAGGCGCCGGAACCACTGAGCTAACCCTCCGGCCCCTCGACTTTATTTTTATGACAGGGATACAAGCCACTCTTTTTTTTTTTTTTTCTGAATAGCAGGACTTGGATGAATCTGACAGTGAGCACTCCTTTAAGTTTTGTCCCCTAGAAGACACAATTTTTACATAAACTTTAATTTTCAGGGAAACGCAGGGCAGCTTTAGTGTCTATCTGAAACTAAGATTGAGTTCGCACTTCAGTTTTGCACCCTTTACTCCCTTGATTGCGTCACTTAAATCCTGTCAGGGGAGCAAGTAAGATGATTTTCCTCCCCAAACTCAGACACCAATTCCATTGTAGTATCGATGGACCCATATTCATGTACGGTCCTCATGAAGCCTTTTTTCAAGTCAGTGGAGTTGTGAATTACATGTACGTCACTGTCTGAATTGATTTGGCATAGGAAGAAAAGCTGGCCTCTTTCAGGTTTTGGAAGGAATGTCTGAGTGACCTCTGTTTATTGACAAATGTGAATCATATGTATTTATAGAGTGATAGTTTAATGTGAAGTGTAATCAAATTATACAGGGAATAGCTAAATAAATATTGTTACAGTAAAAGACGTGTTGTCATGAATCCTCAAAATCCTCCTCACTTCAGACACACTAATCCCGTTATTCTTGCCATTTTCTGAAGCAATTCTGGAAGTCTTCTTTCTGAGTCTGTTTACCGCTTGTGATGAACTGCTACTGTGAATACTGCTGCCTAGTGCCATCCCACACAAAGGAAAGCTGGTATGGACACAGTGCTGTGCCCTTTCCCAAGTTATTCACAGGGTCTGGCCTTTGTGAAGTCTGGCTCTTCTTCAAAGTGAAAATGGTGGTGAGATATAAACATTTCAAATGGATTCAGTGTATTGAGGCAGCCATGAGATTGCATCTAAAGTCGCTCAACAAAAAGGATTCTTAAAACTGCTACAGAAAACGGCCAGGAATGACGGGGTGTATGTGTCTGAACCAATGGGTGTATTATGAGAAGGATCCATGGCACAGTACCTTTCTATCTTTTTAAACATCTACCATATTTTTCACTTATGCCTATGGTGTATATGTAAGTACTTGTATGTATGTAAAGTAAGCCATCATACATATATATTTCTATATCTAAATAAAATATATGTTGATATAAAATTTGAAGTAGAGAGCAGACCAGTGGTTATCAGAGGTTGGGTAGGATTAAGGGGGGAAGGTGGAGAAAGGTAAATTAACACAAGGACAGGGGAACTAAGTTCTGGTGTAGTATTATGCAGAGGTGAACAAAAAGTAACTATGCAAATATATGCAAAAGTGTATAAGTTACCAACTTGAACGTTATGCATTTTATACATTTAAATGTTCTTAATATAAATTTGAAGATATTTTGCTAGGAAAATAATGATTTTTGTATTTTTACATCTTAAAAGGATGATAACTGCAGAAGTAAGGAATGCAAAGCGGAATATATTCAGTTCAAACTTTCTTTTTCTCTTTTCTGACCTTCTTCCTCTATAGTTTTTTTTTTCTTACCATTCTTCATCTCATGTTATTGTATCTAACATTTGACAGAGAGAGTTACATATTAAACAGACAAAATGATGTTGTCTAATGACTGGTTGATTTTTACTTGTAGATAGAAATGGAACTGGGGGAAGGGGTGATGCTATTAAAATTGAAAAGTGTTTGTTGGATGAAAGACTATGTACATATAGTACGTGCACTATTTAATCTGTAAAGTCACTGTGAGCACTAAAGTAGGTGATACTGAATGATTGTTCCTATAGACAGAATTAGATGCTCATGAGCCTTTACTCCCAACATATTAGTTTATTCTTTCTTTTTTAATTAGAATTTTTTTTTCAAATGAACTGCATTTATTGGTACATTTAGGAATAGATTTATGATTACATTCCTCATTGGCAATTTGTACATGCACATGATATATCACATTCCTCATTGGCAATTTGTATATGCACATGATATATCTTGATTCTTATTTAATTAGTACATTTTATTGGTACATTATATATACACAGCACAATTACGCTCCACATTGAGAATTTGTACCAGTATATGACACAACTTAATTTTCATTTTTTCCCCTCCCCTCCCCACCCTACCTCCCTCCCCTATATACAAAAAAAAGATGGTAAAAAAAGGAAACAATGCTTGATTCTTATTTTATCATATCATCTTGTCCTCCTTCAACCCCATATCCCTATACACATAAGCTTTCTTTCTGTTTCTTAAACAATTTCATATTTGTTTCTAGTAAAGAAATCTTGTTTAATTTTGATTATTTATTCATTAATGTTGAATTCTAAAACACACTATAACTCATCTTAATTAAAGCTGATTCAATATATGTATATATTTTCCCCTAAAAATGCATCATAGCTTTAATGTACCTAAGAACACGAGAAAAACCTTCAGGACTATACCTGGGAGTCATTTTAAACAACAGAATTTTAAATAGAAACATACAGTAAGAAAAATATGTCACTAAATGGACTGCAAAATGGGTAATTATTTGCAGTCTGAGACCCTCAACCAGAGCGCTACCCTTCCTTCCTCTACCTTAGCTGGGAATTTGTGAAGAGGATTCTTAAGTTATGTGCTGTGCTATGAATCCTCATGAATGACCATGGATAAAAACTTTATGTTAAGTAATTGAAACTGTAATAAGATTAACTGTGTCTACATAGCAAACCAAATGAGTGTCACATACATTTAGATTATGAACACTAACAGTACCGAAGCCACCCAGAGAAAAGAAAATTCATAAAGATGAAGAAAAATTAACATTACAGTTACTATGAAGCAGTAATGTAACATTATGAGGATTAAAAGCATGAGGATATTCAGCATTTATTCTGAAAGCAACATTCTACTTTCATTGCATATATAGATATGATACAGGAGACTGAAAAAATAATTTATTTTTCATGGCAACCATCTTTCTCTTAGAACCTCGAGTTAAGAGCCTGTCAGTGATCACACAACATGTAGTGAGGTTATAGTAAGCAGTCTCTCAATGGTATAAAGATTTTCTTGAAGAATTTAATTATAGAAGCATTTCTTTGGGAACTGTGAAGACCCTGATGGGCTGCAGAAAGCACTTTTCAAATTCGTGATCCCACAAAGTACCAGTGTCCACTGGAGTAATGTATCTGTCCCGAGATTTTGGTGGAAATCCTGGCTGGCGTTCATTAAGGAACAGCCAGTGAAGATAGACTCATGGTCACAGTGGAGTCTGCGGCCTGATGGAGAGCAGAAGGGTAAGAGTAAAGGGACTAACAGATGCTGATTAAGTCTTTTCCAGAAAATGACACAAGGCAACCAGAATGAAGCGTGCCAATAGGGCAGTTACAAGGTTATGCTTCTGAAACTTAGAACTCCGAGAGTATGACCAACCTTCATGAAAGTGTTACTTTTATAAAACCTGCAGGGAATGTGCAGGAATGGAAAGAGGCAGCAGGAAAGAGACAGTGGAGAGAGAACTTCAGGCAGAGGAAACAGTTATTCTTTGGAAGAATGGTCTATTACATTTGAGGAAATAAAACGTGATAGTGTAGCTGGTTTGGATTAAGTAGAGATGAGGGCCAAGGACAGGGAATCAGCTAATTAAGTGAAGAAATATTCTGCTCTACTACGTAATTCCTTTTAGTGAAGTAGTAACACAGGAGCACAGTTAAAATACAAGAAAAAGTTCTAGGGCCAGGGATTTAGCTCAAATGGTACCGCACCTACCTTGGAAGCACAAGGGCCTGAGTTCAATTCCCAGTATGACCAAAAAAAAAAAAAAAAGAAAAAAACATAAGAAAAAGTCCTAGAAAACACATATATATGTTTGGTGCAGAGACGTCACCCACTCCTAACTCTGTTAATTCCATTCTGCTAAATATTTTTTTTTATAAACTGAGTTAAGCAGTATATTTTAGAAATTCTGGTGTATTTTTATGGCCATCTTTAGGAAAGTAATTCGGTAATATTACTATCTGGAAACATTGTACTTAATCTCAAGCAATTCTTTTTTCAGAAAGTGTGAAAGTTAGTCTATTCTAAAACAGCAACACATCAGGAAAGTTTTGTGTAGCATCTTTTGACTCGTATTACTAAATCTCGCCAGGTTTTCTTTTCTAATATGCCTTTGCTATGCTGTCCTGTTGGAGTTAGCCTTATGAGATGTGATGGGTATCTTCTAGAAGAAAAACACTCAGTAGATGCATAAAACAATAGGTAATCATGAAGTTGAATTGTGGTACTATTTGTTAGAAAACTGTTATACTGTATATAAAACATACATGAAGTATCTGTCATACCAAATGTATATATATATATATATACATATATATGTATATATATATGTTATTCTCAGATCATGGAAATGAATATAATCTTCTGTAGAGACTCATAATACCTAGGTCTTTTCCATAGAATGTGTTAAGAATGTGATAGGGAAGATTATATTTTGTGGTAACTAATTTACTGAAATATATATGGTTAAAATAATAGTGTGAACTAGTACTAGTGTTAACTGTTCTGAATCAGATCATTAGTAGAAGATCTATTAGCAGTAAATTATTTTATTCATTCATTTAGTTAGGGCTTTGTTTTGTTTTTTTGAGACAGGGTCTCGCTTTGTAGTTCAGGCTGGCCCAGAGCTCACTGGGTAGCCCAGACAAACCTGGAACTCAGCAATCCTCCTGTCTCTGCCTCCCAAGGGCTGTGATTATAGGCATGAGCCACCACGCCCAGCACTGTGGTATGTGGTACTGATTGCCGGTGGGCATGGCCACCACGCCCTGTATTGTATATGATTAATAGGGATCAAAACAGGGACCTTGTGCTTGCTAGGCAGGGACCAGGAACTACTGAGTTAAATCTCCAACCCAGTTAGATAGTTTTTTTAGACAGGGTCTTGCTTTGTAGTTCAGGCTGGCCTTGAACTCACGATGTAGCCTAGGCTAGAACTCAGAGCAATTCTCCTGCCTCTGCCTTCTAAGTACTGGGATTATAGGCCTGAGTCACCACCTACAGCATTGTGGTATGTGGTACCAAGGATCAAACTTGGGACCCTGTGCTTGCCAGGCAGACGCTGGAACCACTGAGTTAGATCTCCAGCTCAATAGTAAATTCTTAACCAGTAAATACAAAATACCTGTGTCTAATATAGTAGCAGACCTGAATTTTTTGGTAAAATATGAAGAAATAAAATGGAAAAACATCTGGTGGTGTTTAGAAAATTTAGTACATATTATTTTCCTAGTTGACTTAATTTCATATGATAGTCTGTATCATAGGATTACTTTTTAATTACATTTTGATTTGAAAACATACTTTCGTTTAGAATAGTTTCAGCACACGATCATAAAAGGAAGAAATAACAAAATTAAGCCTTTCAATGGGCCGGAGGGTTAGCTCAGTGGTTCCAGCGCCTGCCTCGCAAACGCAGGGTCCTGAGTTCGATCCCCGGTAACCACATATAATGCTAGGCGTGGAGACACGCCTACCAACAATCAACACCGCATACCACAATGCTGGACGTGATGGCTCACGCCTGTAATCCCAGCACTCAGGAGGCAGAGACAGGAGGATTGCTGAGTTCGCGGCAGCTTGCCTGGGCACCATAGTGAGCTCAGGGCCAGCCTGAGCTACAAAGCGAGCCCCTGTCTCAAAAAGCAAAAAAAAAAAAAAAAAAAAAAATTAAGCCTTTCAACATAAAAATAACATTTGCAGTTACTAGTACAGTGCTAGAATTTCTTAGTAATTTATTATCTTAACTAAATATCCTATTTGAAATTGATTATAAATACTTGCTGTGGTCACTGAACCTATGTGTTTCTCTCCCATTGCTGTGTGGACTACCTGGCTCCTTAGACCCCGAGACAGACCTGGAACAGAGGAAACGGTGGTGAGTGATCAGGGTTTATGTTTTCCTTGACCGAGTTAGGAGGCGAAGTGATCATGGGCATACTTCCTGGTGGCGTTTACTACATACTCAGTCCTGTGTTTCTGTAGTGGATTTACCCAACTTCATCATGGTGCGTAATGAAGTACTCTTTAAATTAAACATTTTATTTGACATAGAACATCAAAACTGTGCTTAGCATTTAAAGTGATTATCACGAATGGGTTTGAATTTTATTAAGTCTTGGACTAACATGAAGTATGTGGGTGTCATGACTTTAAAATTTTGTTTTCAGTGGTTCTAAATGATGATCATACTGCTAAGGAGACCAGTTTTTCCCCACTGTTACTTTGTCTTAGAAATGATCTGTGAAAGATCAGCCTGTAAATTTTAAGTTGCACTGGTTTCAGGGTAAATCTGCCTCTACTCAGTAAGCCATAAATCTTTCCTGAAAATGTTTAATTGACTATATTAATATAATATCCGTGATGGGATTGGGTTCTTACTTAATATGATGCTGTAAAATGATAGCTTTAAGGTTGATGATTTCCTTCGTTTCATGCACATCAATGAAAACTCATTATTTCTAACATAAGATTGTCACATTTTTATGTATTTGAACCAAAATCAATTAAGGATCATTTTTATTCCCAATGTTTCGTGAAATACAAGGGCTGAATGTCATGCATGGAACATTTGGAACATTTTTATAAGAAGTTCTGTGTTTTTATTTCAGTAGAGATTTTATATATGTAGAAAGCTTATCTGGCAAAGCATTTATTTAATGTTTTGATTTTATCGTATTAAGTAACATATATTTAGGTGTCCATTGTGATAAGAGGTTTATGAACACTTTGATGAAGCTAGTTATGAACTTTGAAATTTTTTTTTTTTTTTTTGAGACAGTCTCGCTTTGTAGTTCAGACTGGCTCTGAGCTCACTGTGTAGCCCAGGCAAGCCTCGAACTCAGCAGTCCTCCTGTCTTTGCCTCCCGAGTGCTGGGATTACAGGCATGAGCCACCATACCCAGCATTATGGTATGTGGTTACTGGGATCAAACTCATGACCTTGCGCTTGCGAGGTAGGTGCCGGATCCACTGAGCTAAATCTCTGGACCCTAACTTTGAATTTTGCTACCATTGCTGTCACAGCTACTTCTGGGGGTAGTTGTAGTCAGTTTAACTAAGCAAGGATTTATTGAGCTTTTGAGTTCACCTGTTGTCATGAAGATGGACAGTAATTATCAACACAAGTGACACATTTTAAGCTATTATTAGTGTAGATCTCAGAAGATTTGTAGGTGCAGGCCCTCCAAAAAGTGAGACTACAGCTGCTTTAGTTTTTAATTCTGTCATGACGGCATAGGTGGGTTGCTCAACACAAAACCTGAAACAATAATGTGCTAAGGCAGATCTCTAATTAGCTCCTTACTGGAGTGGATCTTCTCTGTTTCCAGTTTTGTATTCTTAACACCTAGTAAGTGATGTACATAATTTAATAGACAAAACAAAAAATTTACCCAAGAAATTATGATCTAATTGGACTGATACTAATAGGATTGAATACTCAAGGAGATGTACAGGTTATCTGTTTTTTGGAAAAATCAGTGGAATTTTAAACAGAACAAGTAGTGAGTTAGTTTGAAAACTGGAGAAGAGTAAACCATATTTACTTTTCAATAGATTATATCTTTGTAAAGTAGAAACTCTGACATCTTGTCTTAAAATTTGAGATAAGAAAAAATACATTTAACTTTAATGACTTCTGGCATTTCTTTCATTATTTTTACTAAACTCTGTCTTTCATTTGAGCATACTCTAAAATAAATTTGTATAATTAAGGTTGATGCGGGATTATCAAGTGAACACTGAAATTAGATTATTAGTCTGAACACTGAAATTAAATTATTAGTCACTGGACTAGTAAAATTACTAGTCAAACCTAGTAAAATGTTTTAGAGTAACTTCTACTAAAGTGTCTATAATTCTACATTACTTTTGAAATCATTGGTGTTGTTTAGACACAAAAACATACAAACTGAAAATCACATGTAGCCGCCATCATTATCAGAGTTGACTTTCTAGAATTTTTTCTAATTTTTTTTTCATCTCAAATCCCACACAAACAAGAAACTCATAAAAGAAAGAGAAAAATTGAAGGAAGGAAGGGAAGGAGATAATCTTATTTGTCACCCTGTGTGTAATGTTCATTGTAGTAGCTGTAAACTGCACTGTGTAGTAGGAGAAGGGATATTTATATATAATCATGCTCAAAGCAGAGACCATAGGGATCATGTCCAGGATTCCCGAGTCATACATGGGTACTTGATTCTCCGGCGGCTCACAGCCTTCGCATGTCACTACCACACTGAGCAGATAGAACTTTTTGGTGATTACATTTGCCGGGCATGTGTGCAATCCAGACAACAGAATAGAAAGTCTACTGAAATTTTTCCTTCACGCGAAGAAATAGCAATAGAGTTATACCTGTGTTCACTGGCAAGGCAGCATCCATATTGTTAGCTGTGTGAGTGTCCAAGTTTCAGACGAGAATAAACTCTAGATAGTTCTGCCCTGCTCACACTTAGATTTGACCTGCAGCTAATACAGTTTGCTAAATTGGATTAAATAAGTCTAACAAAGAAACAAAAGTTCACATTCTATAATGGTCCTATAAGAATTATGGGGCTAGGAATATTTTTCAGGAGATTCACTAATTTTATTTTTGAAAGATTATTTCTCAGTTATCTTGGCTGTCAGGCAAATAACTGTATGCTGAGGATATGAATGTGCAAAGATGTATTCTTGTCCTCCCCATAAGTTGTTATAAAAAGAGAAAGCATATAGATCATTTCAGCATTGTCTTGCAGTGAATGTTTCAGTTTTGTGTGGAAGACTGAGGGAAACACATGGGAATCAGTGTGGGGACATCAAGCATGGCTTTAACCAGGAGGTAGTATTTTAGCTGAATCTTAAGGATAAATGGCTGATCCTTAAATACATGGGTAAAGAGAAAAAAGAACTACACTTTTAAGGGAATCGCTTGTACAAAGGCATGAAGATGTGAGAAAATTAAATTTGGTTAGAGATTTGTAAGTCAGAAGACAGACTAGCAAAAGAGGCAGAGAGGCAATCTTCACACGAGTCAGCCCTCCAATTAAAAGTTAATTCATCTGCTTATGTATATTTTCATTCCTGTTTACATGTATCTTTTGGTGTGATTTGAAAATGGTTCTGAGCTTATTCCATTTCAGAAAACCCAGTTCTGAAAAAATTAATTGTTATATCCAAAGGGGCAGGGCTAATGCTAGGAGCCTAATTCCATGACAGCTGAAACCTCTAGGCACTGATGGTGGACACTGAAATGTGGCAAGGAGATAAAGATAAAAGACAAGATGAATAAAATTATTGTAATAGTAGTAGTTAGCAGATCCTTAATGCAACATGTTGGGAGGGATCCTGAAGGCAGAGAGGGAAGTTCTCTCTCAATCATGGTTCTATCTAGAGCACTAGCCAATGTACCTTCCAAGAGTTGAATCAGTAACACATTTAATGTTTCTAAACCTTGGAAAGAAATATATGAAGCTATGACTTGATCATGTAGAATTTGTACCTGCCTGGCAGATTCCTTGGGTAAATGTTAATGCATGAAATGGTCAAATCCCTGAGCATAGAAGGACAACCAATGACTTGAACCTGGTTAACAGTGAAGCACATAATACTTAGGTGTATCATTTAAAATTAGGTTAGTGCCACGTGTGGTGGCTCATGCCTGTAATCCCAGCACTCAGGAGGCACAGGCAGGAAGATGGCTGAATTCCAGGCTTGCCTGGGCTACATAGTGAACTCAGGGCCAGCCTGAACTACAAAGCAAAACCTGCCTCATAAATCAATAAGTAGATTAGATAGATAGATAGATAGATAGATAGATAGATAGATAGATAGATAGATAGATAGAATTAGCTTGGTGAGCTTGGTTACAAATCTTGTAGGTTAAATATTTGCATTTGTTTATACCTATAAATTGATAAAATAGTTCTATCTGGAATGCTTCTTTCTTTGTGATATTCTTAACCAAATAATACCAATTTTAGGAAAACTGCTCCTTAGTTTGTGATTTGATTCCTCTACAGTATGTCATTCTCCTCTTATGGAAACTCTTTGAGGTTGTGGATCCAAATTTTATACCTAGTTTATTTACCTTTTCTCCTTGAGAAAATGAAGGTCAAGCCAGAGCAGTGCCATTTCTGACCATGTTCTCTTTCTCGGGGGCACTGCCTAACCTGATGCCAGTCTCCCAGTGGGTGCTCACTGCACGAACCAGTCCAGTGACAGTACAGCTGGGATGTCAAGATCTGTTTTCCATTCAAAAAATATTATTTTAAAAATTTGAATCTTTATTGGTACATTATTTAGACACATCATGATCACACACAGTATTGAGAATTTGTACCAGCACAGGACACAATTTAATTCACATTTTTTCCC
>PVIC010027450.1:0-23857 GCA_004025085.1 Thryonomys swinderianus
TTAACTTCTTTCTTGTTTTGTTGTACTGAGTACTGAACCCAGAGCCTTCTCACTAACCTATATCTCTGGCTTTTTAAAAATTTTTAAAGAGCCAGGGATTTAGCTCAGTGTTTCCAGCATCTGCCTTAAGGTCCTGAGTTCAATCCCCAGCAACCACATACCACCGACAATTTTGGGTGTGGTAACTCACACCTGTAATCCCAGAATTTGGGAGTCAGAAGCAGGAGGATTGGTGTGAGTTCGAGGCCAGCCTGGGCTACTATGTGAGTTCAGGGCCAGCCTGAACTCCAAAGAGATACCCTGTCTCAAAAAAAAAAAAAAAATGTGGGGTCAAGGTATCATTAAGTTAAGTAGCCAAGGTTGGGCTGGACCTTCAGTTCTCCTGCTTCAGCCTCCTAGAGTGGTGATTACAGCTGTGCGCCACCACACTTGGTTTAACATAACTGCTTGATTCTACCAAGCAAAATATAAAATCATTGAAGCTGTGTAAGGGATTTATGTGTATAAAAATGTCAGGCAAAGCTTCTCAGGATCATCCTAGCTCACTCTACCAATTGTTTAGTTTTCTTACTAAATTAAAACTCTTCGTGAACAAGGTTTGCATTGGGAACACCTGTTGCTTGGCTGCAGCGAGGCTGATTTATATATTATTTAATCTTCCCCACGTTCCCAGAAGGTGGCTATTATTTTCTAGTTTTTGCAGCACATAATGCTTACACTGGTAGAGGAGAGTTGGTACACAGCCATAACATATCTTACTGTTACTGTCCTCATTTCCCAGAAGAAGGAATGAAGTTCAGTTTCGCCCCAAACCCTACAGTACTAAGAAGGGTGGCAGGGGTCAGGCTGACAGCCTCGGAGTCACTGTCTCAGCCCCAGACTGAGCTGGCCGCGCCGGGCCAGCGGCTGCCACGGAGGGGTCTCTGTAGTGCTGGCTTAATTGTGAGCCACTGGGTCACCGGGCTACCGCAAGGCGCGGGCAGCCTAGGGCTGCAGACACAGTGCGTGTGGAGGGGCATTCTCGGGAACTGTGGGGCAGAAAGCCAGTTAACAGGCAAGACACTTACGAGGCCGAGCAAAGAGGAGGACGCTGGTTAGGTGATTCAGCAGCTCCATAATTCGATGTTTTTCCAAATAATCCCTGGCTTGAACCTCCCTGTTTTCCACCGACTCCATAGCTCAGGGGTCACGCGTCGCTAGGGGAGCAGGCAGCGGCCCAAACGCTCGGCTCCGCCCCCGCCCGGCGCCTCGGTCACGTGATGGCCTCGGGGCTGCCCCTTGTCTCGGGCCTCCCCGGCTGAGGGCGGGGTCTGGGGGCCGTGGCAGAGCCCTCTCTAGCGCGCAGCTCACTACTTCCTGATCCGGTGGGAGGCTTGAAGTGCTGGAAACGGGGAGCTAACCTAACAGGAGAACTTGTGTAATTGTGAGGGTGTCGGGTGCAGTGCCGTCGGTTTAGAGCGGTGCTGTCTGTGGATCAGGTGTCAGCCCTTTGGCTGGACTGGGCCTCGCCACGCAAAGCTGCTTGGATCCTGAGCTTCAGGGTCTGCTGCTTTGCTCCACTGCCTGAAGGTTTTTATTTTGTTTTCCACTTTCCTTGTTTTTAAATATTCATTAGTACATGTTTAGGGGTACATGGTGACTGCCTTCCTCGTGGGGAGTAGGCACGTGCACTCTCTGTCGCCCTCCTTCCACTCGTGGTTCTCCCTGGAGCCCCTCACACCGCCTTTGTAAACTCACACCACGGCGCAGGCTCAGCTGTCCCCTCCTTCACTGGAACCGCTCTCACAGAGGCATGGCTGGCCGGCCATCTGAGTGACCTGGCGACACAGGTAAACGGAACCTGACCCAGGGACAGACCTGAGCTCACCCCAGGTTCCTGGTGAACTCGGGAGGGCCTGAAAACCACTGGTGAGGATGCTACTCTTCAGTGGCTTCGGATCCACCGCTTTGGGGACTTGCTGTATGTCCCTGGTGGAAGGGTAAAGAATCCGGAAAGCTGTTAGCTGAGGGTCATCTAAGCGTGTGACTCTTCAGGGGACTGCGAAGGTGAGTCTGGCTGTGCCTGGAGGTCAGCACGGCAGGGCCGGGTGCCAGGGACAGGGATGAAAAGAGGGAGGCGCCCTGTAGAGGGAGGAGCCAGTGGCTTGGGGAGGAGGTCCCGAGGCCTAGTGAAGAGGGGCTTGGTTTGCAGTCTTCTGTCCGGGTGTCCTCTGACTGGTCAGCTGGTGTGTGGGGAGAGCGCCGGTCAAGAAGGGGCAGCCATCCTTCATGGGGGCAGGACAGGCCGCTTCGCGGGTGTTCACTTGGCGAGTCAGCCCCAGTCTCCGTGCTGCAGAGCCGGCAGGAACCCCGACATTGCAGTCCGCTCACTTCCTCCGTCTGCACAGCCAGGCTGAGGAGAGCTCGTGGCCCCTGTTCACGTCTTGTTTCTGTCCCAACAAATCCGCGTGGCTTTCACTGCCACTGGAAGGACGGGGTCTGCTCAGAACCTCTCTCACGGGTCCAGGCCAGTGGCCTCCCGTGCAAACCCTGTTCAAGTGTCCAGATGCCACCTAGTGGAGTCAGCTGTTTTTTCTGCGGCTGCTTGGGCTGAAAGTCCAGGGCTCTGTCAGCTACCACAATTTATGACCGCTCTTGGACGGTTCCAAAGTACAGAGTGACCAACCATCCTGCTGAGCAGGAAACTCGTAGTGACAAAAGGTCCTAGTAAGTTGGAACATTCGGTCAGCCTACTTCTGGACCACTAGCATAAAGGGCTTGGGCTTTGGCATCAGGCCATCGTGTGACTCTGCCTGTCGACCCTTGAGTAACAACTTAGGGTTAGTGTGTATGGGGACAGATTGGTCTCATGGCTTTGTCTCATAGAACACCTTTGAGAAGCACGGCTGTTTCACCCTCTGTCTCTTAGCAACTGTCAGTAAATTTTTTCAACTCTTACTCTACCTAGAATTCAATTCTCATATATATATATTGCTTTGTAGTTTAGGTTGATCCTGAACTCACTGCGTAGCCCAGACAAGCCTTGAACTCGCAGCAGTCCCTTGTATCTGCTCCTGAGTGCTGGGATTACAGGTGTGAACCTTCATGCCCAGCTGTATCTTTCATTATTATTTACGCACCCTGATATTTGCTTCCCTAAATTAAACCAAAAGCAACAGGTGTAAATCATAACAAGTCAAAGTCCTACAAATGAGTCTGTGATGGATAGAGACCACTTTGAGTCTCTCCCACCCTTCTCTGCCACCTCAAAGTAGCTTCCTCTGCTGCGCCTGGTGTCCTCGGGTCGTGAAGTCTGCACCCCATTTGATTGAAAACAAGCATCTAGGGTGGTGCTGGCACCTGGTCAGAGAGAAAGTAGCTTCTTGGGAGAGGAAGGATGAAGGGGCTTTGAGGAGCCTGACAGTGTCACGTGAGACTTGTAAGCCCGCTTCCCCTTTCCAACCCAGATGCCAGCACCACTTGCCTCTGTGGTCCCTGCTGCCAGGGGGAGATGTGGGAGAAGGCAGGGTACTCATCAGGATTCTCCAGTCACGTTGTGACCTTCTGCGAGGACAGTGATCACTCGAGTCTGTCATGTGCCACGTGTGTGTGTGTGTGTGTGTGTGAGTGTTTTCAAACTTTTCCATTTAAGAGTGCACAGCAAAAGGAACATATTTTAAGTATGCAACCTGGTAAATGTTTCCTGATGACTAGATTCGTTTACCAAACTCTTAGGTTAAGAGAGGCCATCTCCATCTTTCCAGGGATCTCCCTTGTGCCTGCAAAGGTAGCAGTTCCTCTGTAAATCAGTGTGTCTGTATTCACGGCCTTAGTCTGCAAGGTTACTGTGAATGCCAATTCATTAATTAAAATGTTAAGCAGCACTGAGCTGAGCGCGGACCCAGCAGTAGCATTCTCCAAGCGCTGGCAGGTGCGCTGGCCCATGGCACCTCTGTGCTCTATCCTGCTGCAGAACAAGCCGTCCTCCCTCAGTGTTGGATACTGGCCGCAGCAACTCTCAAGGTTTGCAGCTGATGGTGTTGGCCAGAACCAGAGGCGAATTAAAAAGTGAAAAAGACTTGTATCAGATTCTTTCGGTAGAAAAGCCTGAGTCTCCAGTCTTTCCCCTCGCCATCCTTTTCATTTCTTTGCCCCACAGTCTGTGCTGGGATTGCTACACTCCCTCTCCATTCTCTAGCTCAGAGTCTGGATTATTGCGAGTCTGGGAGAGATTTGCTGAGGGCGGGGCAGGTTAGTGATAAGACTGGCAGAGAAATCAACCGTGAGATGAGAGAAAGTCCAAGTTCCCGTATCCATAGGAACCTTCATGCTCCTTGTTCTGGTTGCAGAGGAAGCAGGTGATTTTGTGACCAAACTGTTGGATTAAGACCTTGCTACCATATTTGAAGGCTAAAGGGGAAACCAGAAGGAGTTCTACCTTTCTTTATGAGAGCTTCCTGTGGCAGAGGCTCTGATGAGATAGATTGGAATTGACTGGGTAAACAGCACGTCGAGCTGCCAGGAAGCTTCCAGCCTCTGTGATCTCCCTGAAGATCCAGGGTAGGAGGGACCAGTCAGGCATTCAGCTCTGTGCACTGTCCTCGTTTACTTTTCTAGTTGAATGGCTTGTGGAGATGTAAAGAGTGAAAATAAACATTAAAATACCTTCCTGGCACCTTGCTCAGAAACAGGATTCATAAAACCTATTGCTCTAGCACACAGCCCCAGCCAGAAAACAAGAAGCTGATCCATGAGGCAGACCGTTACTGCCTAATGTGGAAAAACCAAACAGAGAGAGAGAATTAAGTTCAGTAAAATAAATTATAGAAACTCAAGTCAACCAACTAGGAGACACACAGAATTTACAAACACGTCTATGGAAATATTTGCAGTGGTTTAGGAAGAAAAAAATCTATGGGAGAAGTTGGGTCTGGTGGTACATGCCTGTAACGCAAGCTTGGGGAGGCTCAGGCAAAAGGATTGCAATTTTGAGCCCAGCCTGGACTACATAGCAATTGAGCAAGAACCTTTCTGAAAAAAAAAAAAAAAAAGAAAAGAAAAGGAAAAGGGCTGAGTATTGTAGCTCATGTGAAGGCCTTGAGTTCATTGCCCAGTACTGGAAAAAAAGTCAATAGAGTATATATGTCTGTAGGAAGCAGTGAGGACAGTAGAGAGAGAACTGGATTGAAGGCAGAACAACAGGACAGCATGTTTTTAGTCCCTCAGCTTATGCAAGGCTTAGTTTCCTTAGCCTTTAATGTCAGTCAGTCGGTCAGTCAGTCAGTCAGTCAGTCAGTCAATCTGATTTTGTATGGATTCCCTAAGCCTCTGACCAGTTTTGAAGGAGCCTGGAAAGAGCACTGAATGTGGAAGACAGAATGCAGAAGAGGGTTAGAAGTGACGTGGCCGGTGCAGTCGCAGGTGGCTGATCATTAACGCGTCTTAGAGGACAGGTAGATGAGGAAAGCTGTTGATGCCAGAAGTGCGGCACGGAGGAGGCTGGGGAGAAGCCTGTTTTATACTTACTGCTCTGCGTCAGCTTCAACTCAACTCCCTCTGATTTTCTGCTCTGCAAAATGAGTAAAAATATTTACTTGGGGTTGATGCAAAATGACAAATTTGCTTTAGTTTGCCTAAGAGCTTCCTCCAGTACTGGGGATTAAACACTGATCTACGTCCTAGCCATTTTTAAACTTTTGACTTTCAGATAGGTTCTTGGTAACTCACTGTGTAGCTCGGGTTGAGCTTACACTTACAATCAGTCTTCCTGCCTCAGCCTCCTAGAGAACCGAGAGAAGGGCTATTATTCACGCGCATCACCACACTCCTTTTGCCTGAGTCTTTGGCTCCTTGTAGCCCTGTTCTGCTCCTTGATGCCCTCAAACACTGCCTAAGACTGTCTTCTCCGTGTCAAGCCTTTCTCTAATCACAGGTCTCAGAGTGCTGTCCATACTGCCGGGCAGTCTGCTTTCTTGTCACTACTTCATCCTTTCTTTACTCTCCTCAAACTTTCTTTAGCCTCTTGGTCATGAGGGGCCTCAGCCCTTATCTTTCCACTTTTTTTTTTTTTTTTTTTTGAGACAGGGTCTCGCTTTGTAGTTCAGGCTGGCCCTGAGCTCACCATGTAGTCCAGGCAAGCTTTGAACTCACAGCAATTCTGCCGCTGCCTCCCAAGTGCTGGGATGACAGGCGTGAGCCACCACGCCCAGCATTATGGTATGGGGTACTGGGGATCAAACTCAGGACCTTGTGTTTGCTTGGCAGATGCTGGAACCACTTAGCTACATCCCTGGCCCACTCCACTTCTTTCTCATGACCCCTGTCCCTTTTACCCCATAAGCCAGTCAGTGATCCCCCCCGCCGCGCCCACTGGGGATCAAACTCTGGACTTTGTGCGTGCCAGGAAGACATGGTGCCACTGAGCTGCATCCCAACCTTTTCTCCCCCTTGTGGAATTTTTCTCTCTGTAACCCCCTTCCTCCTGCTTCTCTAACCTCGCCCTCTCCTGCTACTTCTCTTATAAATCATGGTCTGGGCCCTCTTTCCGTACAAAGCAAAATAAAAAAAACCCAAATATAAAAAAACGCTTGTATCTTCACACCTCTTTAGGGTTCCTGCTACGCACTGAATTCCCTTGCGTGGCTCTCATTTGGTCTGCAGAGTGCTCCGGTCCCGCGTCACTGTCCCCTCCCCTCAGTCTCCATCACACCTGCATGAAGGTCACTGCAAATCCCAAAGATACGCCAACCCCTGAGCCCCAGGGCTGCGAGCGGGACCTCGTTTGGAAAAGGAACTGGCAGACAGAACCAGGTGAAGCCTTGCCACGGACTGTCCAGGACGTGGGTGGCCTTCAGCCCCACTTCTGGAGGGGAGAAGGCAGTGGGAGACTTGAGGCGCAGGAGACGGGGACTCGGGAGAGAAGCGCACGTGAAGAGGAGACAGAGGCTGGAAGGCAGGCCCCCCGCGGGACCCTGAGGAATGCAGCGGGAGGAGACTGGGAAGGAGTCTCCCGGAAGCCTTTGGAAGTCCGAAGCGTCTCGCCTCCACAAGTGTGAGAGAATGGGCTTCTGTTGTTTCTCTGCCACGGTTGCGGAGATTTGTATGGTGACTCCAGAAAACCAAGCGTTAACAAACGTTTCTTCTTCGGGCCCTTTCCCAGAGCGCTGGGCTTCCACGGAATCGGGGTGTCTGCCCTGCTCCGTCAGTGTCTGGAGGGGTCCCGCGCATTCCTGTGGCCCCGAGTGAAGCCTGCGTCCTCACCTCAGGTGTCCAGGCCGCGGCCTCAGTGCTGTGCACACCAGGCCTTCCTGGTGTGACAACGTAGATCTCTCACAGTCATCTCTGGACACACTTTCGTGAACAAAACCAAACCTTTTTGGGGACTTTCATTTGCACCTATTTTATATTGCGCTCATTCCCAGGCTGCTTTGTTTCTTCCGGTTCTTCTGGGACATGACTTTCTCAGGTGCGACCCCCTCTTCTGGTTTGGGAACAATCTGCTCCCCTTCAGGATCAGTTCAGTGTGGTGGGGGCTCAGGTTCGGGCTGACCTGAGCACACGCCGGGTCCGTGCCGTGCACACCTGTGTGCTTGGCTCTCTTGCGTGTGCTCACACTGACCACAGAATCTGCATCAAAACCTTTCAGTTCGGCAGAACTCTGCTTTTGAAGCAAACGCAGCGAGTCCTTAGCATTCTTTCTGGGCTACTGACCCTGGGTCCCGTCGCAAAGTGTGGCCTAGGGCAACCTGCCAGCATCACCACGCGCTGACGGATGGCACCCTCCCTTTGGTGAACGGACATCTTTCCCTTGGTGGCTTTCGGGGCAGGCGTACCCTTGATGGCCTGGGCAGTTCCACTGTGCTTTTGAAGTGAGTACGGAGATTTGAATCTCTTAGTTTTCATGATTTTGTGGGTTTTCTGACTTCAGATGAGCCCATCTTTAGAGATTACTTCAGGCTGCTTATATGAAGGGAACCAGACAGAATTTCTCATCTTCGTTCAGCCCCCTCCCTACTTTTTCTCATGTGAAGAAAGGGCGTCTCCACCCAACACCCTTGTCCTCCTACTAACTTAGGAGTCACTCTTTCCCAAGTTTTATTTATTTAATGTTGAGAATATAGCTTGACCCCATTTACTTCTCTTTCTAGCGGCTGTGACCACATGAATATTCTGTCTCTCTGGTCTCACACAGATCCCGGTGGGCTCTCCACACAGCCACTCAGCACTTTAATACAGATCGCCCACAACCCACCACAGCCCTCCACAGGATCCCCGCCAAGTGAGCACCGAGTCCCAACTCAGCGAGGCCTTTTGTGGCCTTGTCTCCACGCACAGCCCCTCCTCTTGGCCGTCTGCAGTGGGTCCTCTGAGAACTTACCAAGCTTTTCCTACCTTTGGTGGTCTGTTTCTGGGCTCTTCTTCAGAGGGAACTGCTGACAGCTTTCTCCTGCATCCTGCTCATGGCCGCACTCGTAACTCCTCACTGGGACTGGGTGTTTATTCGCTCGCTTCCCAAATAGGTTGCTCCCAGATAGCAGCTGAGGTTGTGCCCGTTTCTCCTCACCAAGCACAGAGAGCCTAGCTCAGGGGCAGGTGCACAGCAGGGAAGTTCCACGAATATTCGTTCAATTGTTCCTCCATCTTGCCTTCTACTTCCTGTCATCTCTGTAAACATACGCTGTGCGGGAAAGGCTCTTCCGGTGAGAAGACTACTCCAAAGGAAATAAGGCACTACACAAAACTTCAATTGTATGAAAACCCAAAGACAGTGTTTTACAAACATATAAATTATTTTATTTACAAAGCCATGTTACAAAAAAAAAAAAAAGGCAAAAAAAAAAAATACAATCGTTCACTGGAGAATATTTCCAGGCCTGGTGGCGAACCACTCAGTATCAATAGATACATGTTTGTTCTTTCCTTTTAAAACTGTAAGCCATAGAATTTACTATTTACACCTACTTCAGACATTTATTCTGCTTACAATATCACAGGCATGGAATGGATTCTATCTGATAGTGCTAAGTCATAAAGGTCCGGGACAAAGGAGGAAAATACTTAGTGTTACAAAATATGGATTGTAGAAAAGAAACCCACTCACAAGTGTGGCATTTGTTTAGAATGATTGGACATGCTTTCTTCAAAATTCTTCTGGAAAAGATTCTAAAATTGGTAGTAGGAAAGGACAAATGAGCAGGTGCAAATTCTTGTCTGTGCAACAACAGTTATTTAATATACCCCATGACTGACCAGCTACGTAAAACCCACAGAGTTTTGTTAAAGTGCCATGGGCCGACAGCATAACAAAATAGAAGGTGTAAATAGAAAATTTCTTTTTTTCTTTTTTTTAAAACAAGAGTTCACTGAGAATCAGCAATAATAGAATATGCTGTATAAACTATTCTCTACAAAGGTTGATCAGCGTTATTTACAATTGGTATATTGATACAAAAGAAGGCATACAAGTAATCCAAGTCGCTTTTTTTTTTTTTAATTTTATGGCTGACAGGTCTATGCATTGCGTTATGCTTAACAACCAGAGCTTTCGAGCCTCTATGGCTGGCAACAAGTCAGGAGGTCTTCAGGCAAATAGGGCTGTGTGCAGTCGAGGGGCTGGGAGAGAAGGCCCAGTGGGGTGTGTGGAGCAGGACCGGAAGGAGATCACCCTAATAATGCACTATAGGCTGGTCCAGTTGAACTCCATGAAATCAAACCCAAAGGAAAACTTTTATTTGCATTCCATTTTTTCAAGCTGCGAGTTTTTTCTTTAATACATCATTAGAAAGTAAACCTGTGGTTGATTGCAAAGGAAGAAATACCGTGGGTTTTCCCTTTTTTCTCAGTTTTCCAGAGATGGCCTCACCTTGGTCAGAGCCAGTCTTTTGAGAAAGTAAGCAGCGTTTGGTGTGAGCCTCTTTTATTCCAGCTTCCAATTTGAGACGTGGAAAGCGAAAGTGTTTAAACCTGTCGGGTTGTTCTTCAGTCCCTGTGGAGATGTTATTTCTCAGAAGCAGCCACTTAATCTCTCAACCTTTGTTTTCCCTCTCCGAGTAGGAGTTTATAAATCAGAGGGTTATTTTGTTGCTGAGCTATTTTGTTTTTACTCCTGCAAATTTAACAACTCAAAATAAATTATAAAAAAAATACACTTCTAAAACTGAACAAGACAAAAATTGTGCAAAAATAACAAAGATATATACATACTTTTCAGTCTGAAGAAATGTACAATAAAAACATAATTCAAAGAACATTTTAAAAATATAAACATTGCTTAAACTTTCCTAAGTTTCATATTGTTTCTGAAACTATTCTGGTCAGTTAGCTCTGTAATATAGTAAAACATAAATTATTACAAAATTAACACTATAAAAATTTTCTTTAAGAATATCTTCTGAACTTTTTTCCAAAGGGTCTCACCTTGTTTATAATTTCTTAAACATTTGCAAGTCTTAAAATCTGCCTTAACCTTTTAAAAAACAAATAAACAAACAAAAAGTAACAATCATCCCTTTAATTTGCAGTCTCTTTTTTTCCCCAAGACGTAAATAAACCAGCATATAAGTGCACTTTTAACACTGTAGAAAGGAAAATGAAATCATCCAAACTAATGTCTTGGTACTTCTATCAACTCCCGATTTTTAAAAAAATCTTCATTTTATATTAAAAAATTTAGTAATCCTATAAGAAACACTGTCAGTGCAATTCCATCGATTCAAATCGCTCCGTTTGCCTCCCATCTTTGCGGATTTCAAGCACGTGAAACTTAACAGTAGTTCTGATCTTTGGGTTGGGGGGACAGAACATAAAGGACAATCCAGGGCGGGGGTGAGGGTTGGTGCCCAGCTGTGAAAGGAGGCTTCCCTGCTGGGCTCGGGGAAGTAGACCCCCAGGTACCTCTGGGATCTTTCTATCACCTGTTGCACTGTGAACTGTTTCTGATTGGGATTTCCCAGCAGACCTGCTGCTGCTGGTGTTTCTTTCAAAGCTCTAGTGTGAATTGCCTTACAGTGCTTTGCAGGCCTTGGGGGGAGGCTGCCGTCCAGGCTTCCACACGGCTCTTCTTCACGGGGGTGGCTGTCCTCACCACTGTCTGGGGGCCGTGTGCCTCCGCACTGGGCATCTGAACACAAGCGCAGGCTCATCTTGGCTGTGCAGGCAATGCTAGTGTTTATTCTCCCGGGAGGCTCAGCACAGAGGGCAGCTCTGTTCTCTGGGGCTCCTCACAGGGACCCCTCTGGCGCTGGTCCACCCAGCTTTGGGACTCGGCACACTCACTGTGCCTTGGAATGGACTCTGCAGAGTGGATTCCTAACAGGCGCATGTCACCATGATCACCTGGTTCCTACCATCTTTTAAGGGATCTTGTGCCCCACACTCCGCTTCCTTCCACCCTCCTGAGCCCTGTGCCTCCGCCTTGGACTGGTGAATCTTTTCTGAGCAGCACAGCCGGTTGGTGGTGGTGGGCAGATCATGTCATTATACGTCCCTATTTTGATTTGGACCCTAGCATTTGGCTCTAGCCAAGGAGGACTGTGGAAGCCTGTTGAGTGCACCCCTCTCCTCCCCAGGAAGCTGTCCAAAGGTGGGGGGACAGCTAACCTCCGATGGGGGGCACTGAGCAGCAGGTGGGGAATGGAAGAGAATGGGCAGGAGAAGATAAGGAGTTTTGCACGTGCTAAAGTTCAAGAGCTTCGGATGCTGTCACCCCGGAACTGACATTCTGTGACCTCTGCCCTCAGGGCCTGAGCAAGACCACAGTGCAGTAGTAGCGTCAGGAGCTGGGGGACCCCACATTTGGAAGAATGTACAAACATGGCAAATGGAAAAACAAAAGAAAACACTGGTATTATTTTCTGTAAATCTCAAGTTCATGTTCTTTTGCCTTTTTCTTTCTCTTTAAAACTAAAAATCAGTCAAGAAAAGAAGACGAAGAAGAAGAGGAGGAGGAGGAGGAAGAAGGCCAGAGCACAGGCAGGGCCCAGGAAACAGACTCTCCCACGCTCCTTCTCCCTTCTCCTGCTGCACAGACACCTGGCGCGGGCCAGGGCCAGGGCCAGGGCCAGGAACTGGTTCAGAAGTGGCTTCATAGTCTTGTTAGGGAAGAGTTCTTATCCTGCCCATTCTGTTTGTGTTCTTCTAGGAAAGAAAAGAAAAACTTTTTCAAAACATGTGGGATAACCCATGAGAATTTAGGTTAGGGAGACAACCTCAGTTTTCTCATCTATAGCAGAAAGGATAACACCCCAGTTCCCGCACAGGGCGAAGGCCACTGTGATAGGCACTTGGGGCTGGGTACACCCTAACAGGCTCCATAGAAGCCGCATGATGGCCCAGCAGTGTAAGGGAAGCTCTGGGGCAGATGCCATGGACTCCTGTGGAATTTCTCTCCTGGAGATAGGTCTGCAATAATTGAAATCTCCACATTTTTCTTGATTGGTTCCCTTTTTCCTGTCTAGGTTATATAACCTATCCTGTAAAATACTATATCAAACCTAACCTAGAGTGTTGGGTTAAACAGAGAGGCTTTGGAAGTACATATTTTAGGTACAAGTTATGTAGCTTCTCAGGACAACGTTCTTATCTATTTTTTTTTAATTGATTGAGACAGGGTCTCACTATGTAGTTCAGACTGGCCTCCTGCCTCAGCCTCCTGATTAGAGGTGTGTGCCACTATGACTGGCCCTCCTGTGTCACTTGAGTAAATCAAGGTTGCTATTAGCATGTGTCATGCATGTGAGGGAGGGCACACGCCCTCTGTGCCTGTGAGGGCTCGCCAGGTGGCTGCTGCTGCGTTATTATGGACATATGAAGGCCGGCCTGCTGGGGCCAGGACATATGGCAGGGCAACTGGGGCTGTGCCCTGCTCTCTTGCTCCTTAACCCACTCACTGCTTGAGGGCAGACACCCCCAGCTACCCAGCAACCTCTGTGCGAGGGCTGCAAACAGAGGCCCCACTGTCGGCCAACCAGAGGCACTAGCTAAGGCACAAAGGCACAGGCTCTCAAGAAAGCGGAGGCCCTTATGCCTTGGGGGCTACAAACAATTTCTCTATCATCTCTGCCCAAATACTACCCAGAATTTGTGAGAAAATCCCCAAGGGCAAAACAGACTAACACTCTGCTACTATAAAACATACTGCACATCTAAGACAACGTAAAAGCACTGCCGTGTGCATGTTTTCCAGTCACACTCGGGAGCTACGGTTGGTACGGTTCCCCAGGACCCTTCCTGCTTCCCCCGCATCCTCACGGCCCACTGGAGAAGCCCTTTGTCCTGCTCAGGCTTGCACAGCTCAAGTCAGTGAAACGCCGAGCCCACTGCTTAGGGCCCATTGTGATCCCCACTTTCTAGACAAGGAAGTGAAAGAGCAGAGAAATTCAGTAATTTGCTCTAGGACCCACTGCTAGTAACTGGAAGGCCTCGGCCTGGAAGCCAGGCAGCTACTCCCCAAGGGGAGAGGAGTTTCACCCCGTGCCCATTCTTTCCACCACAACCATGGATTCTGCCCCGTGACTCACCTGTCGGCTGTATCCTGGGCTGGGGATGCTTGCGGGACTGGACTGTGACAAAGCTAGGCTGCTATTTTTCCCAACCTGAAAGACACCAGTGAAGTGGGCTCAGACCCCTGAGGCAGCTTGAAGAGGCTGGGCAGAGACACCACGTGTCACGGGGGAGGACAGCACCGCTTAGCTCAGCCCGCTTTGCTCTAAGTGCTGGACTGAGTGGAGAGTGACTATGGCTCTGGGAGGGAGGTCCAGACTGTGTCTCAAGGTGGAGGCTCCGGGCTGAGCTCTGCAGAGGCCAGGCCTGCCCACCTGTGACCAGGCGGCCCATGGGCTCGTCTACCTCCAACAGTGCCACCGGGCCTCTTCTGTCTTTGCTCAGATCCCCCTGGGGCCACTGCAGACACCTGAACCTGTTCCTGGGCAGGTTCCCTGACAGGAGACGGTGCAGGAAGCCCAGTGGGGAGGCCTCTGTGCAGAGCGGAGTCCCTGCAGTCCCTTCCTTGCTCATCTGCAAAGCCAACTCTGGCCTTTGGCCTATCAACATGCCCCTGCCTTGACGCCTCTGCAGGAAGGACTGGCCTTCCACTCAGGCTGCTCTCCAGATCAGCTTCTCACCTTGTGGCACCTCTGGCCTTCTGCCTGTCAGGTGTGAGGAGGTGGGCCCTTACATCATCTCTTCCGCCGACCCTCACAGAACAGACCCCGCAGACCTTTCCTTCCCTAGCACACAGAACTCGCTGGTGGTGCCCTGGACATAGGCTTTTCTCCTTGGGCCTGGTTACTGGAATTTGGCCATCACCTGCAGGAGGGAGCCAGGGCAGACCAGGCCCCAGGCAGTGGATAAAGGCACAGGGTTTTGTTTTTTTCTTAAATTCCCCTCTGATGTGCATCCTCTGGTGGAGGCTTCCCTGCTCTTTTCTCCCCTAGTTTTGGCAGATCTGTGATCTGTCTGAGGATTTCCTGTGCTCTTGCAGGCTGAGAGCCCAGACCCCAGAGCCAGAAGGCCCAGGTTCACATCCCGGGGCTAATGTTCGCTTGCTGTGCCGTGGTTGACACAGCAGTAAAGGGGGGGCACTAACAGGTTATAACTGAGCTAATATCTGAAGAGCTGGGACACAGACTGTCCCAGGTGCGCACACTGCTGGAACTTTATTGAAAATGAATGGCTCAGCAGGGCACCTGGACTCCAAGGCCCTGCCTGGCCTGCTCACTCTGCACCTGATTTTCACGAGAGCCCTGGAGCATATCAGTGTGCATGTTCTGGTCTGAGCAGCCTTGGCTGTGTTCTGTAGCCTGACACTGGAGGCGATACACAGTGGTAGTTTGGTCTCCAGGGAGGACGGTGCCAGTGCCACCCCCAGCCCTGGACCCGGGGCACTGGCAGGAGAACCAGGTCTCACCTTCTCTCATCCTGGCCAGAAGCTGCAGTTCTCTGGCCCTTGGGTTCCACATTTGCAGCTGCCCATGTATGCGTGTGACTGTGATTTGGGGTCCCCTCAGCAGTGTTATTCACAGGGTTTTAATAAGTCTTACACAGTGTCATAAAGCATGAAAACACCTTTTAGCGGCTGCCTCTTGTCACTACTCCAGAGTCCTCTTCTGGACTCAGGACTGGACCACCTCTGTGTGGTAAACCTGGGCTGTGTATTTCCACGAGGGCTCTCAGACCAGAGGGAGCTACGGGCTAATCCTCCTCTTCTCCTTGCTAGGCTGGGGGTGGGGGGTGGCCTTCCATAAGCAGCTCCCCCAGGCTGAGGAGCCAGATTGGATTTGAGGGTGGAGCCAGCCAGGGAAACAGTTCTTTTCACGGCCACCTGGCCACGCCTGGGTTCTGTACAACACAGTCCGCTGGCACCATGGGAAAGGGTGCTGCTCTGTCCTTGGGTGGTGGCTGCAGTTTTACATGAGGAGGCCAGCTGTGTTCGGAGGGGTGGGATCAAGGCAGCTGGAGCAGTGACAAGACTGGTCACCTAGGAGCCAAGCGCACACACAGGTGGCCACCCATTCCCCAGGTGGGACCCTGGCATCATTTAACCTGGCTGGGGCCCGGGCTCTTCCTGAGGGGCTTGCAAGAGATCAGATCAAACTTCTTAGCGACAAAACTCTTTAATGAAATTCTCCTCAGAGCCTCAAGATATAAAATAAAAGCGGAGCGGGAATCAGAATGTCTGTGTGCCTCAGTTTACCCATCTGTGACAAGATGACAACAACTGCACCAGCTACCCTGGGGGAGGAGGACTCAGTGAGGTCACCTCTGCAAAGTGCTCAACACAGTGTCTGTGCACAGCTCTGGCTAACTAAGCTGCTCTCAGAGCAGAGGGCGCAGATGGCCTACGCGGGACTCCAGCAAAGGAGCCACACTTGCGTCACCCGTCGGAGCCACCTGGCCAAGCAGGGGCACTGCCCAGCTCCCCCTGCCCCCCACAGCCGGTGAAGGCAGTGCCAGGAGGTCCCTTACCTGCCGAGAGGAGGTGCTGTTAACGGGCTCGGGCACCGGTGCAAGAAGGCCGGGCGGGTTCTTTTTGTGAACACTATTCATACCAGGCATTTTAGTGATTTTACAGGCTTTGCTACTAGCACTCGAGTTCTTACGCTTTTTTCCTTCTGATTTGTCAAAAGAGAGGGGCAGAGAAGACACGGCATTGTGTGAGGCCAGAGCGAGGTCCCCCGCGTGGAGCGCGAGGGAGGGCACAGAGAGGGGACAGGAGTCACTGCTGCCGCCCACCGCGCCCACCTGTCTCGCTATGTCCGCGGGGCCGCCAGGCATCGAAGTCCGTCCTGAGGGGTCCAGCTTGGCACCGAGTGGGCTCACCCCATTGTTGGAGCTGTGCACAGCCAGACTGGTATAGGGAGGGGCCGCCTGATAGGAGTTCAGGGCGGAACTGGCGTTCAAAACACAGTTCTTTTTGTGGGGCCCTGACAGTGGAGACACGAGGGAGGTCTGCAAGGACAGGGAGGAGGAGGAGGAGGAGGAAGTCGAAGGCTGTGGCTTCCTCTTTTTGTTACTTGGAGACTCGTCGCTACGGGCGGACAGGTCTTTGACTTTTGAGGATTTGCTGGTTTTGGTTTTGGATGGCTTGTGGGATGGGGAAGGGATGACGGCTGGTATCGGGGAGACGGCGGATGGGGCCTTGAAGGTTGAGTCCATGATGCTGAGGGTTGCGGCCACGTGGGGGAAAGCTGTGGTGTGGGGCATGAGGACGCGTGGGTCCGACGATGCCACGAAAGCTGCGTCTGAGAGCATGGCGGATGTCATTATGTAGGAAGAGGTGAGTCTCGAGCTGATGGGAGCTGAAGGAAGATACACAGCACTGGGGTTGCTGAAAGGCTGCAAAACTGATGCTGGCACAGGGGTGGAGATGTGGGCTGCTGGCGAGGGCATGGGGCTATCTGCCGCAGGAGGGATCTTCCTAAACATGAGAGAAGAGCCAGAGAGAAACGGTGAGACTTTGGGTTGGCATTGCCTGGAGTTTCGATGACGTCTAAGCATCGGGCAACAGAGGACACCAGCAGGACCAGACTATGGAAGATGGTGTCTGGGAGGATGGAGGGTCTGAGGATGGCTCTTCCTCACGCTGCCCGCTGCAGTACAGTGGCTACGTGTGGGTTTTCAGATCTGTTCTCCGTGCTTGGCTGCCAGAGCTCAGCTCGGGCTCCTGAACGAGAGGCGGTTTAGACTACATGTGTCCCAGGAGCCCACCCACCCTGTCCCTGGCTTGTCTGGCGGTGACGAAGGTGGTTTTCATGAATAAGCAGCAGTCATTTCACACTTAGGTTCCGGCTTACAGTAGGAGACGGGAGGACAGAGCTAGGGCCCCCGGGATGTGTGGGCCACAGCATCCCCTCTGCCCACAGCAACCCTGTTCCAGGCCTGCCCCTGCCCCGGGCATGGCCCTTGCCCGAAGGAAGGCCACACTCTCCTGCGCGTGCTGTTGGCCTCCTCTGGTGACTCCAGGGAGAGGCGCTTCCAGGCTAGCTCATGCCCACTGGCTCCTGGTGGTTGTGGAGGGCTGGGGCTTGGGACGTGATGGAGTTGTCTCCATACCTGGGAGGACATGTCCCTCTAACACCCCAGCCTGCCTCAGCCTCACTCAGAGGGGTCATCACGGGGCTGTCTCTCAATAGATCTTCCTGACTCTGTTAGGAGCAGGGCAGAGTGTGGGGACCCCCATGCACTCAGAGAAGGGGACAGGAATTTCTAGTTTGTTTTGAACACAAGGTAAAAATCAAAGAGAGGGAGCAATGTGGCCAGTGGGGAGAACTCTGTGATCTTTCTGGGGCTGGAGGCTGAGGGTGATGCCCTCAAGCTGAGTCCCTGGGCCCAGGCTGGCACCAGGTAGGATTTCCTCTTGGGCTTCTCTGCAAACTGTCTTTTGATTTGTGCTGGAAATGGCCAGGTCAGTTCTGCATTGCTTTGGGGACCACGGGAGGCCCAGCGGCTGTGGGGGTCACCCCTGCCCTGATTTTTGCAGGAGAGAACCCTGAGCTCAAGGCTGAGCATACTCAGCCGGTTGTCTCCTGTCTCTCACGTTGCTCTGTCCCTGTCCCTGGGAGCTGGTTTTCTCGGGCTCAGCAGTGGCTAGAACCTGGCTTCTTTCTCTGACAGCAGCACTGGGTGGCAGGTGGGCCTGGGGCTTGGGACAGGGCAGGCCCTCGCCCTACCCCTTTTCTCTGCAGGCCGCCCACCAGCTGTGGAGCCAGGACCAGGTGCCAGGGGACTCCGGACAGGCTCCATGGAGAAGCGCCTCTCCTAGCATGTTTGTCTCTGAATAATCCCTTCTCTGTCCAAAAGTCATGCAGCCTGTGGCTTCTGCCTTCAGGGTGGGATCCAGAGGAACCCTTGAACATGGAAGCACAGTGTCCTTGGAAATGTTAAGAGAAAAATGTTGCTGAACCCACCGTGGCCATGAAGGCCCCTGAGAATTGCCTTCTTCTCTGGTCTAAAGAACGTAAAAACTCCTGTCAGCACTAAATGAGGTACTCTCAAGTTCTTGTTACGATGAATGAATGAGGGATGGAGGAATGGATGGATGGGGAGGAGGGTGGACGGGCGAGCGGGGGAATTCTCAGCAGCAACATAACCGAATTGTCAGGGACTATGCATGCTGGGCAGGGACTCCCGTAGAATCAGCCCGCAGAGATCTGCACACGGCCTCAGAGCTGTCTGGCACTGCACAGCCCCTTCCTAAGCGGGCTGGGGGACATTTTCCGGGGCACGAGGTGCCGGCAGACTTTCTTGCTGTTTCTGTCACCTTGCTGCCATCACGGCAGTCACCCCCTCCGCCTTTCCTGGGCTCGACCTCCCCCTGCTAGAGGAGGGGTAGAAACACATGGGGGAGGGGCCTGGCAGCGACTTACACTGAAAGGTTATGTACAGACACCAGACGGGTCACGCAGGCAGGACCCTGCTCCATGACCCTGAATGGGACCCACTCTGAAAGTCTCTAAATTTACATGTGTCCCATCCAGTCGTGTAAGTTCACGCTTCAGCGTGTGCCCGCCAGGGGCGTGGGCGGCCTACGTCTCCCTGGGCCTCATTCAGGACTGGGCTGGGTGCAGCTTCTGGAATGCTTTCTGTCTTTGCCTTTCCTCTCCCCGCTAACTCTCAGTGGGCATCATGGGCAGGAGAGCAGCGGGGCAGGGGAGAAGAGGGTCAGGGGCAGCCCCGGGAGCCCCCGTGCCCCATGCCGCACGTTCCTGTGCTCTCTGTCTGGTGCCAAACGGCAGCAGGCTGCAGCTCTGTGGGCTGTGGCGCCGCCTAGGGAAGTCCCGTGCAAGCCCACGATGCGGGTACACTCCTCACAGAGCCCGTCCTCCCGCCAGCTGGCGGGGAGATCCAGATGCTGACCTGGCTGAAAGAGAACACTGTGCTGGCGTCTCCTGATGCAGAGTTAAATGCTTGTTAAAGAAAAAAGAGTCTTGGCCGTTCTTTTTCTTCCTAAGGTCTTCCACGCCCCCATCGGCTGCCATCCCTCCAGGTTCGGGCCCGTCAGGGCCTGGGGTTTGGGCAGCGAGGCTGAGAGGGCAGCGGGGTGCTACGCTCTCCAGAGTTGACACCCAGGCAGCCCCAATGTTGCTCAGTGACAGCAGATTGGTTAGGCAAGTCCTGAACAGGGGGGAGGGACCTGACGCCCGCGGGCTCGGGCTCCTGTGCCTGAGGAGGAAAGGAATATGGAGCTTGAGCTGACAGGACAGCAGGGAGCGAAATACAGATCAACACGTCGCTTCCACGCGGCTGGGGTTTACACCTGCGCCAGCGGAGGGCAGAGGCGGGCAGCTGCTGGGGGAGAGCTCGGCGGGCCGCAGCCCGCGGGTGAGAACGGGCAACGGCCCCTGGCGGCGGGTTTGATCCGCACAGGTGGACATGGTGGGCACCCTCTGGACCAGGGCGTCACTCCCGTGGGAGGAAACCATACGCTTCTCCTGTGGCCTCTTCCTGCTTTATAAGGGGCTGAGGAGCCAGAGCCGCCTGGCGGGGCGGAGGGGCCCTCGGACAGGCCCCTGTGGCTTCTGTTCCCTCCTGCCTCTCGGCTTTTCTTCCTCTCCTGGGGGGAGGGCCGGGACATCAGGAGACCCCGCTGTCGTAATGCCAGAAGGGACCTCTGAAAGTCGGCCTTCTGTTACCAAGGGCCAGAGCGCAACCCCTGTGGACTCCAGTGGCCCAGGCCTGTCATTCCTGCCCACATGAAGGGCTTCTTTCCTCTTCCTGAGTCCCCCAGGAAAGTGAAAGCACCGGGGGAAGGGCTGGCGAACAAGGGGTCCTTGGAGAAACGGACGCAGCTGCAGTATAGGGGAGAAAAGGGCAGGAGTGGTGAGGAGGACGCCCCAGGGAGATGGGAAGGGCCGGGGACAACTCAACCCACGCCACAGTCTGCCCTGTTGGCAACTGTGCGTGTATTTTCCATGGGGCAGCAAACAACTAGTGTTTGCTCTATAACTATTAGGAAACGGTAAGCATTGCTACAGTGGCATCAATAAACAGCAGCATATTCTTAGCACCCTGAGATTCTCTGAGTAGTAATAAAAATGTCACACATGCTATTAAATGAACTCGATCTCTTCTGATATCCGTTCCAGTGAGTGTAGATTACCAGCACAGAACGATCTCTGAGAAGGCACAGCAAACGGCACATCTTATGTGTTTCTAAACCCTTTAGGGAAACACTTAAGCAGGTGGACAGTCAGCAGTCACAAGTGCCAATTTCAGGGTCATTCTGCTCTAAGAAAACCCAGCCATTGATGTTCACTTAGAAAGTTAGGGTTCAGGTAACTGGGGATCTTGTATTGCGTAGAAAAGGCTCACTTACTTCCACATCTGGGAATTCAAGTGTTTTTCTACCATGGAGTTTAGTGCCAATCGGAAACGATCCCATCTTCGGTCAAACACATAGAACCCTCGTCCCATGAGGCGGCTCCCGAATGAGCAAAACTGTGAGGGAAAAAAACACTTTAATTTTGATCACAGGTTAATAAGCTAATACAAACCACACAGAGAATAATAACATTTGCATAAAAACACACAGGGGTACTGTTTGAGTCAAAATAAAGACACAGATAATACCAAAGCCAAACATATATCTGGGATGCTGTGGTTTGGAGTATGTAGAACCTCATGTCACAACTTGACAACAGCTACATTCCATTTTCTGGGGCTTGAGGGGCTGCACCCTTCACTCCTGGGATCAAGCCAGCATTTGAGAATAAAAAGGACAGAAATAACAATAACCAGCAGCCGGGGCGATTTCCACTCTGTCTAGTCAACACCATCCAGCTTCCGGAGGGCCTGCGGTTCCCTGTTTCCCATCCCAGTCCTGGGCACTGCTGGTTCTGCAACCCCATCTGATGTCGCAGAGCCGGTTCCCTTCCAACGAGGCTCACCGCTTTCTCTTCCCGGGCCTGGGCTCAGCCCTGGGACACATCTCACACCCATTCCTCTCCGTTCCATTTGGCCTTAGGACCACTGCATGGCTGTCTGAGGTCAAACGACTAAAGCCCACGTACCCAATAGCTACTGCTATCTAAAGACCGGCACCTCCTTCTCTCACTCTTTAGCACGAGGGTTATAGAGATTTGGGATGAAGCATGGATTAGTGAGAGGAAGTCCCACGAAAATGTTTCAAGCAAACCACTGCATTTAAAACACATTGCTGATGGCAAGTGTGAGGTCCTGAGTTTGATTCCTAGTACCTCAAAAAGACCACCACCACCACCACCACAACAACAAAAAAGGCTGAAATATGGGCATTCAGAGGCTTTATAAACACCATCTGATTATGATGTTAGGACAACCGGAAGGCCAGGAGACAGACATGCAAGTGGTGGTCTCTGAGAAGATGATATTTGGCTGGTTTCGAGCACTGGTGAGCCTGCAGATGACTCTATAACTCAAACACAGCTTTCTCTTCCTCGGGCCTCCGAGCAGCTCCCTGGCCTCCGTCCCAGATACAGCGCTGGGTTGGCACCCATGGCACAAACCCGTCCTGGAGTCTGCCTTCGGAGCAGTTCTCAGGAGGAAATCCAAGACCTACCCTTTGTTCTCTTTCACTTGTGTTGCGGGTTTGCATTAAAATCCTGGCACCCGCCAAGGCAAGCACCACCGATGGAACACACTTCTCTGCAACCTTCATATTGAGTTCCTTTTTGACCAAGAGGGAAAACATATAAGGGAATTCTCAACACAGACGGTGCTCCCAGCTATCTGCTGGAGCTGTCCCAGCTCTAGACATCATTTCTTCCTTCATCTCAATTGCAAGGACACGTTGAATGAGCGTTCACTACAAAGAATGATTTAGTGTCGCAGTTGGCTACCAGAAGACAAAGCAAAGAGACAAATCATGGCCTTCTCATTTAAACCAGTGAAACACGAGGGGCGCACAGATGCACCAGCACCAGGCACCGCTTGTGCCCTTTGGACAAAGGTCTCAATGTCTCCAGGGCCAGGCCTTCTGGTAGAGCCTGTGTCTCCTTCAGACTTGGAGCCAGAAGCGCCTTTCACTTCTTGGCTGCCCGTGCAACCAATTTCACATAACACAGGGCCAGGGGGCTGGTGAGGCCGGCACTGCTGCACACTGGGCGTTCAGCAGAGCTGAGGCTCGTCCTGTGGCCACAGTGGCAGACCCTGCCAGCCGCCAGCCTCGCCTCTATGTCCACATACTGGACTATCCCTTTCTTGCTAACAGGGCCAGCCCTTGGCTTTGCTATCTGCCCAATAGGAGCAGCAGGGGAGATGTGTCCCCGCCCAGAACCTCCCAGTCACGGCTGCGCCACCCTGGGTCACACAATCTTTCCTTCTCTACTGCTCAGTGTAGGGATGGGCGCAACCCAGTTCTGCCAGGTATAGGGGGAAGTCTGCTGGGGGTTTCAGAGGGGGAGTTTTGTTTTAAACCAAGAGAACACGGCACCTCAGAAGACTCTTCCTGTGTGTTTCTTTCCATCCTTTGCGAAGGCTACAGGCGAGGCTCTGACACCAGAGCTGCAGCAGTCAGGCCACGTGTGGAAGCCAGAGCTGGCTGTGGTGGGTCCTAAGCCCTCAAACATTGTGAGACACAGAAGCAAGCTCGGAAGCTCCCAGGCTCAAGACTTCTTGCCATGTGAGACAGGGAAATGTCCTTTGTATTTATGCAGACGAGTTGAGTTTCCTACCACAGCTAATCAAAGGCCTTCCACAATGTCCCTGACTATAGTGGCCAAGCGACAAAGTCCCAGGCAAGGCCAGAAGGGCAGCTCCCTGGCACTCTCACAGAAACACTCTTGCGATAGCAGGCTCACTTCATGCTGGACAACAGACACGGGTGTTTTGAGGGTGACTGCCAACTGGAAGCATCTCCTGATGCCAAAGGCATTTCCACTGCGGGGATCCAACCTCACAGTAGGCCCGTTGGCAAAAGCTCTCCCGGGGCCCTTCCTTTGGAGTGTGCACTTCTACCATGATCGCCACGGCGTGTGCGGAGCACGAGGAAAGGATGTGGCGGGACGGAGGAGGCCTTACCGCGAGCGGTCTGGGGTGGTACGTGGAGAAATGACAATCAAACTTCTCAGATTCGTCTGTTCCGTCCATCTCCCCTTCATCACTGGACAGCCGGCTGGTGAGGTCACTTCCAGCTGGGGGCAGAGGGGGCTCCGGGGTGTAAGTGCTGTGATTTGAGGACGCGCTGCTGCTTATGCTATTTGCAGATGATGGTCTAAGAGCAAGAGGGAGAACACCAGAGTCAACACTTCTGCAGTAACAGGACCCACCCCTTTCCAGTGTGCAGAGAGCAGCCTGCTCAGCCCGGCCAGGCCAGGGAGGACAGGCAGGAGGCAACGTTGCAAGAGGGGAGGTTAAGGCTGAGGGGTCACGTGACCGGCTCTGAACAGTGACTGAGGGACAAGCC
>PVIC010027451.1:0-23864 GCA_004025085.1 Thryonomys swinderianus
AAAAAAAAAAAAAAAAAAAGATAATGTGGCTTAGTGTATCTGGAGTTGTTTCTGGATCTTCTATCTGTTCTACTGGTCCTCAGGTCTATTACTTTGCCAGTATCATGCAGTTTTTATCACAGTGGCTTTATAGTACAGTTTTAAGTTGGGGATTGTAATACCCCTGCCATATCCTGGTTGCTTAGAATTGCTTTTGTTATTCTAGGTCTCTTGTGGTTCCAGATGGATTTTTGGATTATTTTTTTCTAGCTCTGTGAAATATGGTGATGGAATTTCAATTGGAATTGCATTGAGTCTGTATAGTAGTTGTGGGAATATAGTCATTTTGACGATATTGGTTCTCCCTACCCAAGAACAAGGGATGTCTTTCCATTTTCTGATATCCTCTTCTATCTCCTTTTTCAGAGTCCTGTAGTTTTCAGAGTAGAGGTCTTTCATCTCCTTTGTTAGATTAATTCCTAAATATTTCATTTTTCTGGTTGCTCTTATGAAAGAGATTGACTCCCCAGTTTCTCTTTCAGTGAGTCTGTTGTTTGTGTATACAAAGGCTGTTGATTCTTGAGCATTGGCCTTATATCCAGCTACACTACTAAATTTGGAAAATAAGTCTAGCAGTCTTTTGGTTGAGTTTTTAGGATCTTCTATGTAGAGAATCATGCCATTGGCAAATAGTGACAGTTTAACTTCTTCCTTACTTACCTTTATTCTTTTTATTTTTTTGTCTTGCCTAATTGCTGTGGCTGTTTCCAGCACTATATTAAGAGTGGTGACAGCGGACACCCTTGTCTAGTTCCTGATCTTAGTGTAAAAGGTTTCAGTTGTTGTCCATTTAGTATGATGCTGGCTGTTGGTTTCTTGTAAATAGCTTGTATTAGATTGAGATAAAGTCCATCTATTCCGATTCTCTGTAGGGTTTTGATCATGAATGGGTGTTGGATTTTGTCAAATGCTTTTTCTGCATCTATTGAGATGACCATATGATTTTTGTCCTTGAATCTGTTAATATAGATTCATTATATTTATTGATTTACATATGTTAAACCTGCCTTCTATCCCTGGGATAAATCCAACTTGATCAGGGTGTATGATTTTCTTGATAACTCTCTATATTCTGTTTGCCAATATTTTGTTGAGGAGTTTTACATCAGTGTTCATTAGAGAAATTGGCCTGTAATTTTCTTTTTTGGTTGGGTCTTTCTCTGCCTTTGGAATCAAGGTAATGGTTGCTTCAAGGAATGATTTTGGGAGTACTGTTTCTCTTTTGATTTCATTAAAGAGTTTGAGAAGTAGTGGCATTAACTCTTCTCTAAAAGTTTTGTAGAATTCCCCAGTGAAGCCATCAGAACCAAAGCTTTTCTTTGTTCGTAGGTTTTTTATAACATTTTCAATTTCACAGATTGATACTGGGTTAACATTTTTAAATCATCTTCATTCAGCTTTGAAAGTTCATATGTGTCTAGGAATCTATCCATTTCTTCTAGATTTTTCCATCTTTTTGGAGTACAAATTTTCAAAATATGTGATTATTATCCTTTGGACTTCCAATGGATCTGTGGTGATTTCCCCATTTTCATTCCTAATAGCATGGATTTGAGCCTTTTCCTTCCTTTGTTTGATAAGGTTGACTAAGGGTCTGTCGATTTTATTTATCCTTTCAAAGAACCAACTCTTTGATTCATTGATTCTTTGTATTGTTCTCTTTGTTTCCATTGCATTAATTTCTGCTCTAATCCTTATAGTTTCCTCTCTAGTATGAGCTTTGGGTTTGTCTTGCTCCTCTTTTTCTAGTAAGTTGAGGTTCATCATTAGACTGTTTATTTGAGTTTGCTCTTTTTTCCCGGTATAGGCATTCAGTGCTATGGATTTCCCTTGTAGGACTGCTTTCATTGTGTCCCATAAATTCCTGTATGTTGTACTGGGGTTATCATTAATTGTGGGTTTTTTGGTGATAACGGGGATTGAACTCAGCCCCTTGCTGCTTGCACAGTACGTGTGATGCTACTGAACTAAATCCTCAGCCCTTCCATTACTTTTTTTTTTTTTTTTTTTGAGACATGGTCTGGCTTTGTAGTTCAGGCTAGCCCTGAGCTCACTGTGTAGCCCAGGCAAGCCTCAAACTCAGAAATCCTCCTGCCTCTGCCTCCGAGTGCTAGGATTACAGGCATGAGTCACCACACTTGGCATTGTGATATGTGGTACTGATTGTAGTGGGCCTGAGTCACCACACTCGCTGTTACTATATGTGGTTACCTGGGATTGAACCAAGGACCTTGCGCTTGCTAGGCAGGTGTTGGAACCACTGAGCTAAATCTCCGGCCCCCTTCAGTTAATTTTTTGATATACCGTGATAGAAAGTACCAGTTTTACTATGTTGCATATAGATAGTAGATACCCAGTTGTCCCAGCACCATTGTTGAAAGGACCATCAAATTGTCTTGACACCCTTGCTGAAAACCAGTTGGCCATAAATAAGGATCTATTTTGGAGTGGCTTTTATTTTTGTTTTTTAGTTTTTTGAGACAGGGTCTTGCTTTGTAGTTCAGTCTGGCCCTGAACTCAGTATGTAGCCCAGGAGAGCCTGGAACTTTTATCAGTCCTCCTGCCTCTGCCTCCTGAGTGCTGGGATTACAGTCATGAGCCCCCATGCCTGGCATTGTGATAGATGGTACCAGAAATTGAACTCGGGACCTTATACTTCCGAGGTAGACACGGAACCACTGAACTAAATTATTCTATTAATGATCTGTACATCCATTCTTATAGTGGTGCCACATTGTTTTTGAATTGTTTGTCTTTGTATTAAGTTTTTATTGGGAAAGTCAGCTTTCTAGCTACTTTATGTTTTTTTAAAAATTGTTTTGTTTACAAGATTGTTTTGGTTACTGTAGATCCCTTCCGTTTTCATATGCATTTTAGAAGTTTGTCAATTTCTATAAAGAAGTGAGCTGGGATTTGATAATGGATTGTGTTCAATCACTTTGGGGAGTATTGTAGTGTTAATAGTATTGAGTCATTCCAATTCATTAACCTGGGATATATTCCCATTTACTTATTTTTCCCTTTATTGAGTTCATTAGTAAATTTTAGATACATATCACGGTCACATTCAACATTGAGAATTTGTACCTTTACCTGATGTATCTTAATTCTCATTTTTTTCCCATCCCTCTGCCCTCTCTACAGCCCCCACTCCCTATATAAATAAGCTTTGTTTTCACCATCAAATTTTGTCTTACCTTCTTTACTTTCCCCTGCCCCCTTTCCCTTTTCCCTTTGAATATTTTCTTCCTATTTCATAATACCTATCACACATTCTGGAATATTCCCATTTACTTCAAGTCTTTCATTTCTTCCAGTAATGTGTTGTAGTTTTAAATTTACAAATCTTATGCTTCTTTTGCTGTATTTATTCCCAAGTTTGTTTTTGTTTTTATGTAGGGTAGGCCCTAAACTCAGGGCCTGGGTCCTCCCACATGCTAGGCACATGCTCAGCCAATGAATTACATTCCCTTTTATTTCAGGACAGGATCTCACTAAGTCGTCCAAGCTGACTTCCAGTTTAACGATCTTTTTGCCTCAGCCTCCTGAGTAGCTGGAATTTCAGACAGATATCACCATGTCGGATTCTAAATATTCTTTTTTTACTTGCTATTGTAAATAGGATTGTTTTCATCGTTTTATTTAGTGTTCTTTACTGGCATGTAGAAATAGAGTGGATATTAATATATTGACCCTATATTCATCCCTAACTGGTTTATTAATGCTAAAAGTTTTTTTGTGATACAGTTTGTTAAGATTTTCTATATACAAGAACATACTATTTGTGAATAAAATAGTTAGTACTTCTTTTTTCCTAAACTATATGATTTTTCTTTCTTAATTGTTCTGGCTAAAGTATCTACGACCTTGTTGAGAAGACATCCTTATCATTTCCTAGGGGAGAAAATGTTAAGTCATTATTAAGTTTTAGTTTTGTAGTACAAGTTTTCATAAATTTCATTAATTAGGTTGTGAAATGACCTATTCCTGTTGTATTAGATATTTTAATATCAAACAAGCATTGTGATTTTATTAGTTTTTTTATCATGTACTCATTTTCTCTTTTCTATGAATTAATGGTACATTATATAGGTTAATTTTCAGATGTTAAGCCATCATTGCATTTCTGGGATAAATCTAACTTGGTTATGGCACATAATTTAAAACACTGCTAGATTTGGTTTGCTGGTATTTTGTTGAGGTTTTTGTGTTTTTATAAGGCATATTTATATTTAGTTCTTGTGATATCTCAGTCTGGCATCAGCACTAGGGTTATGGTAATTTCTTAGAATGATATGAGAAATTTTCCTTACACTTCTGTTTTGTAATAGTTTGTAAGGTATAATTTTAATTCTTTAAATACTTGGTAGGCTATTCCAGGGAAGTTTTCTGGCTCTGCCTTTCTTTGTGAGTAGTTTTTATGCTCCTGATTCAATATAGTATTTTAGTTAAGAGTGAATTGCAACTGAATATTCAGTTTAGAAATTTATAGTGATTTTATTATTCAACCAATTTTTTACTAAATAATGTCCAAATAAAAAGAGACATTGATATACATAGTTATAATTTTACTTTTTTCTTCTCTTAAAGGTCTTGTAGTTGTTCTGGAACTCAACAATGGCATCTAAGAAATTTGCTGTTAAAGTAAGTAATAACTTAGTTTTCTTTAAATGATTCATCACTTTCTAATGTGATTTCTATGTTGATTGAAGGTTGAAGTTCTAAACTATATTCGACTCTATATTTGAGATTTTGAAAATTTTAGGAAAACACATTAAAGTTTGTATTTTAAGAATAATATGAGGGAAAATTAACAGTTTATATAGTTACAAGGAGTTCTTCTCCTAGAACATGTTGTATAGGATGATTTTTGGTTATGTATGGTTTGTTCCTCAAGGTTAAAAATTGTCATTCACATTGCTTATCTATATCAGGATTTCTGACTCTGACAAGGCACACAAAAGGTCAAAGTTGAGAACCTATAGATGTAAATGAGTTCTAGAATGTATGATATACTTTGTAAAATAGGAACTATTCCAAGGTAATGTGGTGGGGGAACGTAATTAGGAGAAAGAATAGATATGATTTGGAAAGAAAAGGAAATAGCATGTATATAAGGGGTGGGGGGTTGTGGGTGGGTAGGGACATAGGTAAAAATGAGAATTAACTTCTTTCATGTGCTGGTACAAATTCCCCAATGTTGAGTGTGATTGTGAGCTGTATATAAAATGTACCAATAAAGAATTCAATAAAAAAAAGAAGAAAGAAAGCAATGTATGGTATATGCCACAAGAGGGTTCTTTTGCCTGACTTCACTCTGATTTTCTACTTACAAATATTCCTTCTTTATCATTTAATGGCTGGGGCTGATATCTTCTTGGGTATAGAGGAATGGAAGGACTGTGTGGGGAAGAAGAGAGAAGAATTGATAAATAATTAATATAACCTCCTAGAGACTTTTCATATGTTTTTGCTGTTCTTTGGGTTGTTTTTTGTATACAATTGTTATTTTTAAGTGCCAGGTTAAACCAGCCAAGTATAAATTACAATAGTTGGTTGACCTCATAAGATAGTACTTAATATCATAGTTTTATTTTAAATCAGGTCAGTACATATTTAGATCTACTAATTATAAATTTCATTGCTTATGATTACTTCTTGTACCATATTTTCTTTATTATTTCTTCCAGTGAGGGTGTATAAGTGGTAAATGATCACTATTTATCTATCTAAAAATATATTCTGGTCTTACTCTAGATAAGAAACTTGATTTGAGTATTTTCTCTCAGCACTTGAAAGATAGTTTTTCATTTATTGTTGGTTGATTTTGTAATAGTGGCAATTCTTTGTGGACTGAGATGGAATCTCAGTGCTGGTAAGGCTGTGGGGAGAAAGGAACCCTTCTCCACTGCTGGTGGGATTGTAGACTTGTACAACCATTGTGGAGATCTGTGTGGAGATTCCTCAGAAAACTAGGACTAGAGGTCCCATTCGACCCTGCTATCCCCCTAGTAGGAATATTCCCAAAGGAATTTAAAAAATCACATTGGAAACACAGATGTACACCCTTGTTCATAGCAGCTCAGTTTGTGATAGCCCAATCTTGGAAACAACCCAAATGCCCACCAACTAGAGACTGGATAAAGAAGATGGGGTGTTTTGTGTTTTTTTTTTAATGGAGTATTACCCTGCCATAAAGAATGACAAGATTCATTCGTTTATGTGCAAATTGACACACCTAGAGGACACACTAATAAATGAAATAAATAGATCACAGATATGCAAATGCCAGATCTTTTCTTTGATATGAGCACCTGTAGATGTAAAGGAGCTCTAGAATGTATGATAGTTTCTATAGAATGGGAACTATCCAAAAGGAATTTAGTGTGGGAACATAATGAGGGGAAGGATTAAATATGATTTGGAAAAAATAAGAGTATGTATATAGGGGGTGGGGAGGGGTGGGCGGGCAGGGATGTGGGTAAAAATGCGAATTGATCTGTGTCACATATTGGTACAAATTCCCCAATGTTGTGTGTGATTGTGAGCTGTGTATATAATGTACCAATAAAGAATTCAATTTTTAAAAAAGATACTTTTTCATTATCTTCTATATCTGTTACTGTTTCAGAGAAATGTTTTGTTATCTATCGCTATTTAAAAACTGCCTTAAAACTTAGTATCTTAAAACATCAGCTATTTGATTATCTCTCAAGAGAGTGCAGATTGCCTGGGTTGAGTTGGGTGGTTACCATTTGATGATGGCTGGGCTTCAGTTATCTAAGGCCCTGGTTTAGGTGGAACATCAAAGATGCCATGCTCACCTGTATGGCAGGCAGTCTGTGGAATCTTACCTGGGTCTGACAGTCGTCCTGTTCTCATCCAGATGGCTGTTCTGTGCTGCTTAGACTTCTCCTTGCCTAGTAGTTCAGTTTTTGTACATCAAACTAGACCTGCAAGGACAAATGTTTATTGATTTTTAGCAGTTTCTCTATGTTGGTAAATGTTCCATAAGTATTTTTTAAATGATGGCTGTCAGATCTAGTACATATATCAAATAGTATATATTTTACATAAGCATACATATAAATTTATACAAGTGTAGGTCATATCTAACAGTTGTATAGATCTATGATGTATTTACTGATGTGTTTTTATCCACTTGTTCAGTCAGTTGAGAAAAATGTGTTAAAATTTCCTAGTAAGATTTTAAATGTATATTTATCCTTTTACTTTTGCTGATTTGCTTTGTGTTTTGAGACTATACTAATAGGTATGTACAGATAAATAATTTCTCTATGTATTGAATTAAATCCTTAGTTATTATGAAATGTCCCTTTTTTGTATTTATAGTAATACTTCTCCATCTAAAATCTAGCAAACATAGGTTCCTACTGGATTCCCAAAGGCTGTAAGTCATTGAATTCACCCATATACACAAAGCTTCGAATGATCTTTTCATTGTTTTAATTATGAATGGATAAAAAAGTATCAGCCCAAATTTAAGAGAAACTTGGAATATAAAAAAACAAAAACAGAGCAAATGAATACACTGAGAAGCTCAGAGAGATATTAGGGAAGAGAGGAAAACTTTATGCTATAATTTATATTCTCCAAGCAAAGAGGTGGCTATGACCGTGAAACAAAATGAGGATGTTACGAACAAGGAAGATTCCTAAGAACAGAAAAGAGGTTTTATAAATTAAAAACATGATAAATAATCATTCAATAAAATATGAAGAACACATTAAGAAATATGGCCTAGGAAATATAGCAAAAGAGAGTATAACCAAAAATAAAGAGAAACAAGGATATTAGTTTTGATATGAAAAATTGGAGTTCTAGAAAGAAAAATGAAAATAGTGGAGAACATTATGAAAGAAACAATTCAATAAAAGTTAAAAATAAAGGACATAAAGTTCTTATTTAAGAGTTATTCAAGTAGTCAGCAAAGTCAGCAAAGTAGTCAGTGAACAAGAATTCTGCTATAGCATATCACCCTAAAATTTCAGGGCACTGAAAACTTAGAGGAGATGAAAAGAATAAAAAAGAAAAAAGTCACAGAGGTTTGAGCATCAAAACAACCTGGTTAACAGCAAGATCTAGGAGACAGTATAATGATACTTTTAATACTGATACCTCAGGATGGGAAAAATGGTTCCTAGCCCAGAATTCCTCTCACAGCCCAGTTCTTCATCATAGATTATGGTAGAATAGAGAAATTTTTGGAGATGCAAAGACTAATAAAAATTTCCACCTAACGTAACTTATTTTAGGGTGGAAACAATCTTCCTAAACAGGGGAGTAAACAGAGCAGTAATCAAATAAAGGACCCAGGAGTTAGAGGATGGAACAGATAAGGGCCTAAGCAAATCTCACTCTGATCACTATGCATCATGGAGGGAAGTAACCGTTCTGACTGGGACAAGACAAAGGGCTCAGTGAAACATGTCTTTAACTAAAATACCTCACGTTTACATTTTTTCTTTATTTTCCCACTCTTCTTAGAGACCCTGGGAATGCTGTAGTCATAGAAATAAAGGAAACTTAAAAAAAAAAAAAGATACAACTCTAAGTAAACATGATTGTGCAAGATAGGAAAGGAAGCACTGTATACTATATGGCTCAGCTTTGAACAAAGGTTATGTTACAATACTGTGAATTCCAAGTTTTAGAGTGCTAAAGAAAGAAACTGTCCTGAGAAGATGATTTTAAGCATTAAATCTTCATGTTCCACAGATGACAGATAAAACCGGACTAATAAGAAATTATAGTATAGACATGGCATACAACAGGATGGTAAATACCAGGTCAAATAACCAGATTTCCAATGGGGTTGGCTCTGATATGTGCATCAGGGGCTAGATGGTGCCTGTTTTTGATATTTCATTTTAATCTATGTCTTGCTTTAATATATGGAAAATAGGTGAATAAATAGTTTTTCTTTGTTTGTTTGTTTGTTTGTTTGATACAGGGTCTTGGTTTGTAGTTCAGGCTGGGCCTGAGCTCACTATATAGCCCAGGCAAGCCTCGAACTCACCAGTCCTCCTACTTCTGCCTCCTGAATGCTGGGATTGCAGGGCATGCACTGATTACATGCCCAGCACTGTGGTATGTGGTACTGATTGCTGCTGGGTGTGAGTCACCATGCCTGGTGTTGTTGTAAGTTGTTACTGGGGATCATCCAGGGACCTTGCACTTGTTAGGCAGGTGCCAGAACCACTGAGCTAAATCTCGGCCCATGAATAAATAGTTTTAAAGGTATTAATTTATACAAATTTTTCTTACAGGTTGTATCTACTTTTGACTATCTGGGCTGAAAAATTCTTAGAGCGTGGCTTTTAAAACAATGAAACAACTGATGATCATCAAATAATTTCCCAGTTGTATCAGGGTTATTCTGAGACTTTCCCTAGAATGGTTATGTTAATTTGCCATGCAAACTACTTACCCTTTTTCAGATGAAAATTGGGTCTTCTGAATTTCCTGCATATAAGTGCTACTTCTTTTCTTTTTAGCTGCTGTGGCCCTGGCCTTGACCTCTCCTATAACTGCTCCCTCTGCCAGATTTCCAGGAAAGGGCAGCAGTGTATGAGAACTACAGTTTCAGGTTCTCTTGATGTCTGGGTCCTGCTGCTTAATGGCAGTGAGGTATGTCCTGGCTCGTAGGTGAAAATGTAGTAGCAGCTGGCAGTGACTCCCTAAGCTTGCCAAGCACTCTTAACCCAAACTTAGCATCCATCTCAGTGTTTGTTTTTTATTTTCTTGCCTTGCTGAGAATGGGACTTGCTAGGCAAATACTCTACTGCCAAGCTATACCCAGATTCAACCCAATATTTTAAAATTTCCCAAATTATAAAGTGTAGACCAGCTAGAGAGAGAGGTCAGCAGATTCCAGCCCACATGGCAGCTGGCTGTTTTTGTAAATACAGCTTTATTGGTACACAGCCTCTCTAGTTTGTTTACATACTGTCGCTGGCTGCTTTCATGCTGCAATGGCAGAGGTGGGTAGTTGCAGCAAAGGTCTTATTACCTGAAAACTCTGAAATATAAATATGTGTACATGCCTTGATCTATTTGTGTAATAAGTCTATAAATATTACCTTTTTCTATGGGTCTCAGTTCCTACTGGCCACATTTCAGATGCTCCGCAGGCAGCAGGTGGCTAGTAGCAGCTATGTTGGACAGCATGGACTTATTTTTATTTTAAAATTCATTTTATTTTATATTCATTTTATTTCAATGCCTGGGATCTAATCCAGGCAAATATCTTACCACTGAGCCACTTCCCAGCCCTCCATGCGCAGCAAAGATCGAAGCAGTTTTATCCTTCGATATCTCCCTCTTGCACCTTGTCAGGAAACTTGCTTTGGAGTGACTTTGAGTGAAAGTAGCTGCCGGAGTCAGGTGGATCGACACGCCCAAGGCAAGGTCTTATCTTTGCATGTATAAGTGAGAAATAGACACGGGTGCATAAGTTATTAGTCATGGACATGTATCCACTAAAACACAAAACTTTAGTTAAAAGAAGTTACTGTTTAAAATGTCAAATAATATGTGGTTCTACCTCAGGAAAGTTGATGGTTCCATCTCTGGCTTTCGAGGTATTTAAAAAAGATTTAACATCGCCACCTCTCATTCCCAATAACAATTACATCTTAAGATTTAAGGTTTTCAACTTGAGTTTCAGCAGTGCAGTACTGTGAAAGCTTCCTAGCTCATTGTCTCTCTCTGTAGATCATTTCCTGTTTCCTGCATCTGTTTTCTTGGATTAGTTAGGTATTATACCAAAGTCTAGGATTCTTTTGGCTACAAAGATTGTTTTGCTGCCTCCCCTCCCCCAGCCCACTTTACTGTGGGTGGGAAAATTTTTGTTGTGAGGGCTTGATTAATTAGAAGGGATTCCTGGCTTCCCTAGCAATGGCAGCTTGGGAAGATTACAGAGCCTGGCTTAGTGACAGAGAGGCCAATCTGTATTAAAGGAAAATCTTGGGCCAGCCAGATTTCCCTGGAATGTGGATCTGGCTTTGTCTTCCACAGGGAATATGCCGTGACCCTCTGCTCCTCCTTCCCACCCTTTCCAGGAGGCTGAGAGCGACAAATTTTACTCTTGATACTTGTCCAGTTTTTATTTGGGGGCCAGGAAAGGAGGTAGGAAGCCTGAATCATTTTCTGAATCTAAAGAAAGAATTTTAAACTTTTATTAATGTGTAGGAGAAAAGTAGAGGTTTTACTTGATGTATTTTTTAAATTCCTTGACATATTTTACTATGTGTGTTTTTCTTTCCACTCCTTTGTAGCAATTATAGTCTTATGTTCAGCTCTGAGTTTCAGTGAACAGTCTTTGCATTCCTTAGACCACCACAAAAAAGAAATTTTCCCAAGAATGGACAGTAATTTCCCATTATAGTAAAAGTAAACGTGAAGAGCTGTGCTTTAAATTTCCAGAGAAAGAGACAGTTGAATAGCAGCAAGTGGTCAGTCTGGAGGCTTTTGTCTGGCTGGTTTGCTCAATGAATCATTTAAGTCCTGTGTCCTAGGTTTTCAGTCCACCTAAAGGGGAATGTGCTATTGGCTGTGTCACCAGTGCTCATTGAAAAATCGGTGCCTTCATTTTGTGTGTCACATTAAAAATGCGATTTAGGCAAGAAATTTTGTATTGGTTGAGTTATAGGTACTGATGTTTTACTAAAAGCTAAATAAAACATAGGCTGAAGTGCCTTTATAGAATAAATAAGACCTTTAAATGATTATATTTTTAGTGGAAATAAATTTGAATGAGGTAGTGGGACCTGTACCCCTGAAAATATCTTTGTAAGAAAATTTCAAAACAAAAGGTCCTCTGTACTTTGGCTAATCTTTACATTCTTCTACTTCCAGTTCCTCTGTAATCTGTTTATTCCTTACAAGAGCTTTATATTTTAAAGACATATAACATCAGTGAGTTTTGAGTGATTGACAGCACTTTCAAATTAATGTAGCCTGCAATTTTCCCCAATACACACTTTCTGTTCTATTACATTGCCTCTGCCAGAAAACTCTCAACTAAATGTACACTGTCTACTAGATGGAATTGAAATAATACTCCTAAAGGTTCACCAATAGCCTCTCACTTAGTTCTACCTCATTTTTTTTAATTGATGGCTAAAGAATGTTTAAATACAGCCTTAGCTTCTCATCCTCTTTTCATTCTCAACTTTCCACCTACTTCCAAGAAATTTTTGTCTTAACTTGATTCCTAAAGCATCAAGGGATTGAATTTATCCTAGTTTTCTTTTTCACTGTCCTTTGCGAGTTCTTGGTCTGATCAGCGAACACTTCTTGTCCTTCATTAATAGCTGCCTATTTAATGGATCTTTCATTTGCAGAGTATCTTGCATTTACTTTCTTACCAGTTCAGATTTTTAGTATCTTTGTCCTTTTTTTCTCCAGTGCTAATCTCTGGACAGACTCTCTGCCTTTGTTGTCCTGCCTTCCAGTTCATCTAGACAAGTGCCAGGGGAGTGTTTTGGTAACATTTCACTGTTACTTCCTTAAGTGATCAGAGTAATTCCTTTTCTTTAATCATATCTAATCTAAACTCTCCAGCCAGACTTTAGACACTCTGGTAATTACTCTACCTTTCCTCTTTAACTTGGACGCGATTTTTCATCTTGGAACCTGGGTACTTGGCCCACCCCTTCTATGGAACTGCTCATTTGCATTTCCTGCCCGTATCAGACCCATGATTTTCTCTCTTATCGCTCACATTTTCTTCCTTGACCCATGTGCATATCTTTTTCCAGGCTTGACTGTTAATGACTCATTTTTTTACATAAACTTTTCGCATACTTACATCTTCTTTGTGTTGCTTTGACGAATATGTGCAGCTTATGTTGCCATGTTTTATGCACATTGTCCATTTGCTCGTGTATGCATTTATGTACACTCTTCCCAGCTACATTCCCTGGGGAAACGGAGGAAGAGGAGGAGGATCTGCACTCTGTTACTTTTGTGTCTACACGGTTTTTGGATACTGTAGAGCATGTGTGAGGTGCCCATGACCTCTCTTTCCTTGTTCCAAGATGAGAAATTTCTTTCCTCTTGGCCCATGGAGAACAGGGGCACGACTGGAGGTAGGAATGTATTAATGGTCTTTTTTCAGTTTTATTCAGGGAATGTAATCTTCAATTTCTTATATATTTATTTTCTAAAAACATTTGTGTCAACTTATTTCTTTTTTAGGCATCTATACTTACCCTTTGAAAGTATTTTTTAAGCAATTCTTTTGAAAATATTAAAATAATGCATAGAATTTGCTTCTGTCTACAGTATATTTCGTAGCATTATTTTGATACTTTAATGTTTTGAGTACATATGCAACTCATGTGCTTCCACTACTTATTCTAGTGTGAAAAATAATCCTTACTAGAAATAAAAAGTCAGGATCTCTCACCAACTATGTGAACCAAAGTACTGTGGATTCTTTGTGTGGGCTGTAGAGGGCGTCATTGTTCTATGTTTAGCAGTGTTTCTTCTCTGAAGACTGTGATCCAAGGAAGGCACAGCAACTAAAATGCTTAGCAAATCGCTGGCTCATTGCTATCTAATCATGTAGTGATCCTATTGGGTTGCTGTGTCCATGCATACATCCAGAGCCTGTCATGCGTATGCTTGTGTAGATCGCTCCTGCCTTAGTGCTTCTCTGTAGGCTGTACCCCCATGAAATGTTATGATGGAAAAATGACCAACCACAACTATCTAAAGTTGTGTCTAAAGTTGTGTATCTAAAGTCTTCAAAGAAAGCATTCTTGAATAGCAGAAGACTACCACGTATGTGCTTCTGTTCCAGGTTCAGGAACCTGGAAATGATGCACCAAGAATAAAAATCCCTTTCCTTGGAAAGTTTTGGGAGCCCTGTCTAGCCCTGGTCTGGCATAGTGGTAAAGGCTTGAAGGGGTTGATTGGGACTGAGAAGTCCTTAAAATACAGTGTTGTGTGGTTACTGTTTCTTCTACTCACCTTTCCTCATTGTTATGTTTAATGTCATTTTTGTTGCAGGTATTTGGCTGGGGAGGTACAGCATGGGGTGAGGAGTATATAGCCTTGTATTGTATAGTTCCTGGAAATGACATCGCACAGAAATGACCTGAGTGTCCAGCAGTCTAGCCATTAGCCAAAGCCAGTAGTGTGATGGCGCACAGTATTTACTTAGTCCTGTTAGATACTTCTCTTGTAGTAACCTCTTGGAATACCCATGATTAAGTAATATAGGAAATTAGGCCTCTCTATGTGTCACTTGGTCACATGTGAGTAGCATGTGACAACAACAACATTATGACTTTAAGACTACTTACTAGATGTTTCATGTTATCAGTTATTTCCCTACACACTCATACTTGTGTACACATGATCTACTTTGAGAGTGTAACATGAGGTGAGAAAAGAATGGTAGTCTGTTTATTCCACAGAATACAGCATCATAAAGACTGTGGTGAGGCCTGCACCAGCTCTAGCATCCTGGTTCGTGCTGCTTGAAAAACATAAAGATTATGGAGTACTCTATGTCTATGCTGTCATTTCTGTGATTCTCTGTAAGCTACCCATGTTATCTGGGTTATAGTATTACAGTATTCATAGTATTCCCTGAAGTTAGATCATCAGGTTAGTGAGAAAAGGAGTGTAGAAGATAAAGCTGGCCTCAGACTTCATGCTGGATTCCTGAAGTAATGCTGTGGTTCACTTGAGAAAATTGGGTAAAATTGCATGAATAACATTATCTCTCTGACCCATGTCATCAACTACAGTAATAACAGTATTATGCGTTTCACTTGGTCTCTTTTGGTGTCCAATTAATAATAAGAGATAATACTGTGAAAATGTCTGGAAAAATATTTTATGCATGTCACAGGCCCGTAAGAATCATTTTGCAGTAATGTTCTATATAGTAGTAGAGAGACTTATCCTTTACTTAATATTTTCCTAGTCTCATAATCCATGGGAGTGAGGACTAGTCTAATTCTTCATATGTGAGTCGTAGTTAGGAAGTCTTTATTCATCCCTGGCATACAAGGCCCCAGGTTAGGCACTACTAACAGGGACAGAGCTGACTGTCCTATCCTCAGGGAGTTTGCCATGCAATCTTAAGGTGTCGCACTAGTGAAACAGGCACCAGTGTACCCAGCATTGCTGAGCCAAGACTAAATTCTGATCTTCCTTAATTGGATACTGTGGCAAAGTCGTAGTTCAGTCAGGATGTTGAGTGCCTGTTTGTCAGTTTACACTGTGGGCTGCAGTGCAGACGTCCCGGCTTAGAAGTTAGGAGGGTTGTGTTCTAGTCCTTGACATTGATTCCTGAGGTGGGCCTGTCAGGTGATGTCTTCCATTTCAGTGATCTCTATTTATATAATGAGCAGCCCCAAACTTCATATTGTTGGTCAGAAAATCCATCTGGAGGCTGGAGATTTAGCTCAGTGTTTCTGCCGTCTGCCTGGCAAGTGGAAGGTCCTGAGTTGATCCCTTGTACCACATACCATAGTGCCGGGCATGGTGATTCACGCCTGTAATCCCAGTATTCAGGAGGTAGAAACAGGAGGATTGCTGTGAGTTTCAGGCTTCCCTGAACTACATAGGGAGTTCAGGACCAGCCTGAACTATAAAGCGAGACACTGTCTCAGAAACCTTAAAAAAAAAAAGAGAGAGAGAGAAAATCCATCTGGGCAGTTTTCCTGCTTTGCCTTACACTGCGTGTGTGGGGTTACTTATTTGGATGAGCTCAATTACCCACCACTGGGGTACAGCTCAGGACCACCTCTCTCACTCACAGCTCAGCTCCCTGACACCGCTCTCTCCACAGAATGTTTAGGCTTACAGCCTAGTTCAGTAGTATAGCTCGAGATCCTTTACAGGATGGCACTGACTTCCCCTGAGAGCACAGAGGTTCAGGCCAGGAAGCTTCTGGCTGGCTCCCTGAGGACTGGCACACTGCTTATTGCACAGTATTCTAGGGCTGAGCAATCACAAGGTCAAGGAAAGAGATGAACCCCACCTACTAATGGGAAATGTAGCATGCACATCCAGAGACATAAGGGATCATCCTTGGCCCTCTTGGAAGCACTTTTTTTAAACTATGAAATGCAGTGTTGCCTTAAGGTGTGCCTGTGGGCCTAGAATTTAGCTATACATTTCTGTGTGTATCAGTTAGGGTTCACTAGAGCAACAGATTTAAAATAAGCACTTTCTATGATCATATGAAGAATTTACGAGGTAGGTCTCTCCCTACAGAATCCAGTAGCAGAATGCAGCATCACTGTCAGCCTGTTGGAGAACTAGAAGATCCAAAGGTGGAAGGTCTGGAGCTCACTGCACAGTCCAGTGTGAATTCATGTTAGAAAGTGGAGGATCTGTGTCAGAAGACTGAACAGCCTGTGCTCTAAGCCTGAAGGAACTGGGGATGCACATATGAAGGCAGTGAGGAAGACTGGAGCTCCTTTGAAAAAGAAAAGGAAAGATTTCCATCTTCTTTTCTGTTTTAATTCCATCCAGGTTACAGGCCCATTGCTTGGTGTCACCCACATCCACAGCAAACTAGATGTTGCAGTTTGATGTTTGATGTTTCCTCGGTTTGCAGCCTACACTTCTATCATTCACAGAGCTTTACTAATTGGCTAAGTGGTCATTAAGCCAAGTTAACATATTACAATCAACAATTGCACCATGTCACTTCACATTTTTATTTGAGGCATTTTTAAATGTGCAGTATGTGGAAAGAATTGGACTGTGGAGGCAGAAAGGACTGGGTTTGAATCACTGACCTGCATCTTGGGAAATGACTTGAGTTTTTACCCATCTGTTAAAAAAGTAATAGGTTGATATTAATTCATTTCTAAGATAATTGTTTAGCACATAGTTAACACTTAGAAAATAACGGTACCTTCCCCCTTTCTCCTTTGTTACTTGAAAGACCCTTTTAAAGCCAACAGCAGCTAAAGACATGAATTGAAGTTTTTTGCTTGGCTAATATAAAATTATTCCATTGTTTAATCATGTTTTATAGATGATAATTTTTTTTCTGAGACCAAGAGTCTAAACAAGTCAATTTTTTTTCTCTGTTTTGGTGTTATGCATTACGGTAGCTTTTAAGGAGGCAGCTTAAAATAACTAAATAGTTTGAAAATACATTTTAGTGAGCAGGTAGGTGAGTTCCATGGCTTTTCAAGTAACTTTCACCTAAAGCAGTGGTGATAAACCCATGCCACATGTGCTGCAGTAGCCTCTTTGTTGCTGAGCTAGAAGAACCAGCTCTGTGAAGTGACCAGCATTCAGTCTGGCTGCTTTGGACAGTGGTGCAGCCTGTGGACCAGGCCCCAGATGATTGGATCCACTTATGTCAGAAAGCTCAGTAACTTACGGGAAGTAGCAGAAAAGAACAATCTCTAAAGCTTGGTGTTCAGTGGATGTTCCCTGGACCTGTGGCATTAGCACCTCCTACTACACTAATTGCAGTATTTTGTCATATTACTGTGAGGTTTATATGAAATGATACATATACAAAATGTTTAGCATAGTATCAGGTAACCATTTATAAATATTAGATATTATCAATCATCAACAATAAATATTAATCATTCTGATTGACATTTTTCTGCAAGAGTGTTTTATGAAGCAGCTAAGTTTTTTTTTTTTTTCCTTTTCTTTTAAAGCAGTGTCAGGGATTCGAACTCTGGCTCTTGTGCTTTCAAGGTAGGTGTGGTATCACTTGAGCTAAGTCCCAGCCCTGGTTCTGATTATTTCTTTTTTAAAATCTTGGAGCTAGTCTGCTGGTCTAATTGTGTTACAAGTTGTCAAGTAAAAACTTGTTAAGCAATCACTATACAGGCTTGAGATGCAAAGAGAGATTCTTTAATGTGAAGTGATAGTAGATCGTATCACACAGTCATGGGGATATATGCAAAGCCTACATGTTTGTGAGAGTCACTGTTGCTATTTAATGAGTCCCCAGGCAATGTCTGAATTCTGGAGCCATTTTCTCTCTAGACCCCCGATTCTGTCTTCATTTCCGGTATCAGTTTACTTAGTTTTAGTCTTTATGTGAAGTTTTTTTCTTTCTTTTTCTTTCTTTCATTTGTGGTCAAATGAGGATCATGGTTAACCCCAAAAGGAAAGCCAGCTGAGCTGTGGAGCCCCAAGCCATGTTGCCAGGGCCGCCCAGACCTTTCCACCTCCACTGGCTGCCTTATTCACTTCCTCTTTAGGCCAAACCCACAGTGAAAAGCAGTTTATTCCATCATGGGGCCTGCTGACTCATGGGCTGTGGAAGTGCTCTCTTGGATGACTCTGTATGCTTGCTGAGCACTGACCATAACTTACCCTGGCCCCTTACTTGCATCTACATGTGAGACTGGAAGGCTTTGCTTGGCTTGAGGAGCTGTGTGGATCGAGGCCACAGCCACTGAAAACAGCCTGGCATTCCTGAGTTCCCTGCTACAAGGGCTGGGGTTGTGCTCCTCACCCTTGTCTCCCATCACCTTCGGTGAAATCATGTGAAACTGCTTTTTGGGCAGAGGACTGTATAGAGCCAACCCAGGAGGTTTGGCAGTTCCTGAGAGGCACTTGTGTTTCACGGAGAGCCCCAGGCGGATGCTGGCCCTGCTGTGGCTGAGTGGCTCAGCTCCCATCAGTTTGGTGTAATGAGGTCCTGCAGGAGTGTAACTACAGGAATGTAACTCAGAGAGAGGTTCTCTGCTCCTCTGTGTGCACTGAAGGGCACAGTGGCTCCTCCTCCCAAGTGACATAGCCTATAAAAGTACTGTGCTTTCTGTCCCTACAGCAGACTTCTGGAGATGAGTTTGAGCAGGTGTCAATTTGTGCTCCATCTATAGTGGCATGGGTACAGAATTACTTTGTACACATATGGCTGCCTGCGCATGGGTCATGGCAGTTGTCAGAAAAGTGGCCATGGATGTCTTCAGAAATTTGACATAATACTGTACAGTTTAGAGACTTAACAGATCTTCTTGGCAATCTCATAGACAGTGCTTCGTAGAGAACATAAAAAGAATGTTTAAAGTTTGTAGCGATACCTCAAGGGATTCCAAGAGGTAGTTGAATAATCTGACTCTTGAGAAGGTTCTCTTGGTTACTGGGGTGAGGACAATCATAATGGCCGTCTTACTTAACTTTTGCAATTTGCTTTACTACTGGAGTGAATGTTGAGGCATTTTAAGGGTAGTCATATCCCTTAGTGAACATAGATTATGGCAATTAAGCCAAAACATTGCAAAAATCAAGATAATTGTCAAAGGACATCCTTCTACTAAAATTTCAAAATACTTCTTCTATAGGTGACACTGTGGGTCAGGGAGGACCCAACCTTTAGTAGCAAGAATCTCCAGTTTGACACATTGAATGCATTCCAAAAGGTCCTGTAGTCAGCCATGAGTCTGCATTTTTGCCTTTGACTCAGCATTCCATATGTACTTCCTCCACTGTGCAAAACAACGGGAAACACATGTAGCTTTAGGATTTTTTTATTGTCCTCAAGTAGTGCTGCTAACCACTGCACAGTCTGCCCACAGCTGTTGAAGTGCTTACTCCTGAAGGCTGCCCAGTGGAATCAGATGTAGCGGTATCAGTTCCGATGCCTTTTGCATGACTGTTTCACTTCCCACAATGACTGATTCTCCATCTGCCATGACAGTGCATTCCTGAGCTGCTGCCCCTTATTGGGCTGGTGAATGGAATGTTTATTTTTAGGCAGAGTGCAAGTTCAAATTATCCAGAGAAGAGTGCCCTCTGTAAAATATAAATGAATCAGCTTGCGCTACAGGGATTGTAGAAGGGTAAGGCTGTGTGTATGTGTGTGTGTGTGTGTGTGTGTGTGGATTTTAAAGAAAACTTTATGTAAAACTATGCAAGTGGAGGAACAGAATTAACATTGTTACTCTTATCACCCATTTTCAACATTGTGGACAACTTTAAGATAAGTAGTGGTCATTAAGCTAAAAGTGGGTTTAAAAAAGGCAAATAGTAACACATAACACTAATGCTTATATGCTTTAGCTGGATCTTCCAGATCTCAACACTGTCAGTGATTCTCTACAAAACCCAGTCTTATCTCCTGCCTTCAGTCTTCAGATTAAACCCTAAGAAATATTATTGCAAGTGTAACACAAGCTCTCACCAGACCATTAATATGGGTTTTCCATTACAGGAGCAGGCACTGGCCATTAAGCTTGGATATTTTGGATTTGAAAGAGACCAGTTGTGCATAGATTTCTGACTTCTCTGTGAAGAAGTCTTGTTGAGCTATTTTCACTGCCGCAGTGGTAGATTACACCACTTCTCTTGCTGGTAGGATCTTGATTCTTTCTTTCTCCAGTATGCGGACAGTGTGTATCCATCTTTGCAGGGTTCTGTTTTCTTCCAGGGTTGTGCTGGAGCACCTGTATCAGACTTCTCGATGGGAAGACGTGAGGCTGGGCTAGGGCTGGATGTCCTTCCTAGTGACTCTGCCATTTCCCATGCATCATGGAAAGAAAGGAAAGCACAGTTTCAAAATAGACAGATGGGCTGAAGAAAACTTTTAGTGCCCTAAAGCTAGGTGATTGTGATTATAAATTCATTAAAACTTACCAAACTTGAATCTTTAAGCCTGCGAATGTAATAATATGTAAATTTATCCAATACTGTTGGCTAACTGGCTTTCTTTTTTCCTTTCTCTCTCCCTCCCCCTTCTCTCCCATTTTCCTTTCCTTCCTTTCCTTCCACTGCAGTGGGATGGTGCCTCATCCCTGAAGTAAGCCATTGAGCTACACCCCCAGCTCAGCCCAAAGCTGTTTTTTTTTAACCTTATTTGTTTTGTATGTTTTTTTCCTTTCCCACATTATGATGATTACTCACCAGTCCTAACCGTTCACCCTTAATTTTTGTTCATTTATTGCCTTGGATAAGAACATAAGGGCAATACTTTTATAATTAGTATAGGATGAGTTAACTTGTTCTCTTTAGCTTTACTTGTGGATGAGATCATTAGGAAGAACGTTGGATAGTGCTGACTGGGTGATAGATAAATGAAAAAGTCCCACCTGAGCATTGCAAGAATGGAGATTTGACTTTAATTACTTCCTGAGTATAAAAGAAACCAGAATCAAAAAGAAAAACATTTTAAAATAATGCTCATCAAGAAAGCTTTATGTGATGATGATGGTGGCCAGGGCATGTACCCCAAAGTGTGGCACCCTGGCATCTGTGAGAACAATGGAAGTAGTCAGATCACCCTCACCTTCCCCCACCCCAAGCTCAGCTTATAAAGCTAGGAAGAATTTTCTGACCTTTGCCTAAAGCAGGTCATAAGACCCTTATTTGAGAAGTGCCCTCTCTATATCCAGAGGAAAGAAACGTCTTTATCTCTGAAGACAAAGTGTCACAAAGAAAAACCTGAACAAACACACCTTACTGTGTTTCCTCCAGTTTATTACCATTAGGTCATCTTTCTGTGCCCAGTGATGCTTCTTTAAGACTTTCCACTTTTACATCAAAGCAAACAAAAAAATATACACAGGTTACATGTTTGTTCAGGTCTTCATTTCCTTTGTGTGCCATGTCACACAAAACTTACCTTAAATACATTTGAGCACTTTTCTGTTTTTCATCTATCTGTTGAACCTAGGAATTTTGCCTTGCCTATGATGAGAGGGCCTTTGATTTATTCAAATAGTAAAATAAATCTTGGACTTAAGTTTATAAAGGCAGTGCCACTGAAGGAATTTAAAAATAACCACCAGTTTCTTAGCTAGAGGAGTCATTCACTTATTTAAGTACTTCCTAAGGGTTTGCTGCTTTGGTGATCAGTTAGTGGTGCACAAAAAAAACAGCAAACTTCCCATCAGTCAGACGTACAGTAAACAAGTAGGGAACAGACCCACTGTGTTTAGCACTCTGTGAGGTACTGTGACAGGTAGCAAAACTATAAGGCCTTTGAGAGTTAGTCCCAATCTTATGTTTATTATCTGCACTCCATAGCTATTTGCTGCCTAAGTAGCTCCACAACAAAAGAAAAGTCACAAGGACAGACTTTGAGTAAAAGGATAAGTAAGGTACCCTTGTGCTCAAGGAAAGCACATCCCAGTCAGGATACTTCTGTGGTTTGTCCCCACCAAAGCTCATGTTGAGGCTTGATCCTGCATGTGGTAGTGTTGGGAGGTGAGGCTTTGCAGGAGGTATTTGAGTGGATAAAGGCTTTCTGGCAGGAGGCACTCTTGCTGTGATGGACTGGATTGGTTACTGTGAGAGTGGGTTGTTGTGACATGAGGCCTCCACTCAAGGTCTGGATTTTAGTTAATTTCTGCTGTGAGTTGATGCAATATGAGGCTTTCACCAGATTCCTTCATTGTGCTCTTGGACTTTATCCTCCAGAACTAAGTCAAAACAAGTGGCTTTTCTTTAGAAGTTTTCTAGCCTCAGACATTCTGTTATAGCATGAAAAAACAATAAAACAGAGACTTAAAGGTCATACTCATAGGAAAATGAAACTAATAATCCCCAGTATTCATGTAGCCTGCATAGTGCCTGAAGAAGACTGTAAGTTTGATGGTACCTGTAAGATTACACCTGAATCCCCAACTAAGAGTAGGTTGATGCATGCATAGACTGTGTGGTGAAGATGAAGAGGGTACTGACTGCAGTGGGGCACACCTTCCAGGCCAGCCAGGGCAACACACAGCATCAGATCAGTGAGGATCACTCAGTGTGTGGAGTTTGCTGGCTCGAATCCCAAGCATTTTTTTGGTGACCAATTGTAAGGCAGTTTTATTTCCTCCTTTGTTGCTTTTCCAGAGTTCCATGGACTTCAGCACTCCAGTTCTAAGAAGCAAGAGAAACAAAGATGGCTTGTACAGGAACCTTGAAGAGGGAGGACTGACTAAGGCCAAGGGGGAAATGGGAAATAGGTCTGAGTAGAAAAGATGCCTATAGATTGTCCAGGCACTTTATCAGCCCTGAGGGAGAGACTGGGCTGTCTCTTAAACAGTAGATCTGTGGGTTCTTGGCTGAAGAAATGACTACATTAAAATTTAAAAACTCATTGTTGAAGTCAATGATTGACCAAGCAGATAAAAAGCATGGCTTTTGCCTCTCTTATGTGCATGATGCTTATATATTTAAGAGGTTAGAATAATTTGTTCATTGCATGTTCTTGTTTTTGGGCACCTTAAGCAAAATAATCAACTTAGCCTGCCTACCTGCCTTCTTTCCTTCCTTTTCTTCCTTCCCTTCATCCTTTCCTTCCTTCTTGCCTTCCAAAAAGAATAATGCTTTATTTTAGAGGGTGGCTCATTTGCATTAGAATTCAGAGACGAAAAAACACCGCACACAAGATGGTTAGAATGGTAGAGGTGCTGATTAAATACTGCTGGTGTTGAAAGGAAAAAGCTCTTTTCTGCAGAGTCAAGGACTGAAAACTGTGTGACCTTTGTGCTAGGCACTTTCCTGTTGTCTTGTTTTTTTTTTGTTTTTTTTTTGTTTTTTTTGCTTTTTGAGAGAGGGTCTCGCGTTGTAGTTCAGGCTGGCCCTGAGCTCACTATGGTGCTCAGGCAAGCTGCCGCGAACTCAGCAATCCTGTCTCTGCCTCCCGAGTGCTGGGATTACAGGCGTGAGCCACCACGCCCGGCATTGTGGTATGCAATGTTGATTGTTGGTGGGCGTGTCTCCACACCCAGCATTATATGTGGTTACCGGGGATCGAACTCAGGACCTTGTGCTTGCGAGGCAGGCGCTGGAACCACTGAGCTAACCCTCCGGCCCTGTTGTCTTGTTTTTTAATTGAATTCTTTTTTTTTTTTTTTTTT